>VMDO01007741.1:0-89051 GCA_007922755.1 Pedetes capensis | reverse complement strand
ATTGTCAGTGCTTCTCTGCTGTTCATAGGGTTTTCAATGGCAGATTGATTTTTGGGAGGGGGTTGCCAGGTCCTTCTCCCAAGCCTACAGCTTCTGGTGTTCCCAGGCGGTCTCCCATCCAGGTACTAACCAGGCCCGACCCTGCTTAGCTTCCGAGATCTGACGGGATCGGATGCCACAGGGCTACAGCTGCAGGCGACAAAAACATTATGCTAAGTGAAAATATCTAGTCATAAAAGATGACATATTATATGATTCCATTTATATAAAATACTCAGAATAGGTAAATTCACAGACTACCACAGGATTGATGAATTCCAGAGATGGGAGAAAAAGGGAAATTGGGAGTGACTGCAGATGAGGGGGCTAGAGTTTAGCTCAGTTGGTACAGTGGGGTGCTGTACTCTCTGAAGAGCCAGATTCAATATCCAGCACCACAAAAATGGGAGAAGGATGTGGCAATCCACTCCGGAAGCAATCCCAAAACAATCAGCCAATGAAAACCCTATGAAAGTGGCTATGAGTTGGACCCAACTCAATGGCAGCTAACAACTAATAGATAAGGATTTCTTTCTGGAGTGATAAAAATGTTCTGGAAACAATTTTGATGGTTGTAAATACATTAAAAGCTACTGAACTGTATACTTTAAAATAGTAAGTTTTATGATACATGAATTGTATTTCAAGTGAAAGAAAAACTATGACTCTTACCATGGATTCAGAAGGCGCATAATTTTATTTGGCTAATTCTCAATTTTTGAAGAGAATTGGCAAATGCACACTAATTGGAAACTATACTTTCCCTTTCCTTCCTGTGATGTGGAAATACAAAAAGACCCCATATGACATATAATCACAGAAGAAATCCTGATTTTTTTCCATTAATAACCAACACAGGCACCAAGAATAGGAAGGGAAAAAAAAGTATTTGGTAAGGAAGTTTAAAATAGGAGGCCTACAGCATTATTTGGGGGCTGGGGTTTGGCTGAGTTGGTGGAGTGCTGCTCCACACTTTCTGAGGACCCAGGTTCAATCCTCAGTACCGCGAAAATGGGAGAGGGATGTGGCACTCCACTCCCCAAAACAATCCGGAAACAGCCATTGAAAACCCTATGAGAATCACTATAAGTCTGACACGACCTAATGGCACCTAAGAACAGATTCATAAAATCAAATAACCTACAATTTTATACAATATGATCATTTTATCATTCCTATTTTAAGTTGGCCTGCAGCTATAGCACTGTGGCATCTGATCCCATCAGATCACAGAAGATAAGCAGGGTCAGGCCTGGTTAATACTTGGATGGGAGACCGCCTGGGAACACCAGATACTGTAGGCTTGGGAGAAGGACCGGGCAACCCACTTCCAAAAATCAATCCACCAATGAAAACCCTATGAATAGCAGAGAAGCACTAACAATAAATAGTGTTTCACCTGTTGTATGCAGACACAGACTCAAGGGCACCTAACAACAACAAATTTTATGTTGAGGGGGCAGGAAAAAGCTATTAAGGGACAAAATTAGAATTCAACCCCAAGTTTATCTGATTCCAAAGGCTGTGTTTACTTTTTCAGAATGTACTGAGCGCCTCCTATATGTCAGGCACTCAGTTACATGCCCAGGAAATAATAAACAAATTAATTAACAATATATCCTAAGTATAAAGAATTTAGCAGTGCAAAGGGAATTACTAGTGCTGGGATGGGAAGGCAACCTTATATTGGGTGGTCAGGAAAGGCCTCACTGAAGTAATAACATCTGAACAAAAATCTCAATGAAAAAAAGGAAATAAGTCCTCCAGACTGTGAGAAAAGCAGGGAAAACAAGAACAAGGGTGCTAACACAGGAACAGCAAGGAGGCCAATAAGGTTATAAAGACATGTTGTTATTAGGTGCCATCAAGTTGGGCCCAACTCATAGCAACCCTCATAGGGTTTTCAATGGCTGATTGTCTCGGGATTGCTTTGGGAATGGATTGTCAGGTCCTGTTCCCATTTTTTGCAGTGCTGGGGATCAAACCCGAGTCCTCAAGAGAGTGCAATGCAGCACTCTACCAACTAAGCTAAACTCCAGCCATAAAAACATGAGTATCTGGGAAAGGTTACAGCCTTTAGTCACAAGAGGAAATCTTGGATTATAGTCTGGAGGACACCACCACAGGATTGTGAGTGAAGTGATACTTGCCTTTCTTTGTGGAAGAATATAACAGCTTGAGAAAAGTCAGTAAGGTAACTAAGGCAGAAACAGGGAAACCATTTATGAAACTGTTGATTTAACTGAGAAAGAGATGGTAATGATTTATGTCAGGGAGTAACTCAGAAGACAGGACAAATGATTGATTTCTGATCTATTTTGAAGGTAGATTTGACAAGATGTGCTGATAGTTTAACTAAAGGTCTCTGGTTCAGCAAATGGAAGAATGAAGTCACCATGTACCAAATGAAGAAAACAAGTTTAGGGAAAAGAAATCAAAAAAGCAATTTTACACATTTACCTCTCTGCTAATGTGTTTTTGTCTTAACCACTACACTACACACTGACTTTTGCACAATACAACTGTTTAAGTAGTGAATCAGGACTTGATTCCCAGATCTTTTGATTTCAAATCTTGTGTTCTTTACTTCTAATGGAGTTTTCACAAAAGAAACTGAATGAGACTGGAGTCTTTTTCTCAGAATAAAACTCAAAGGCATGTACTACTTCTTGGTGGCTCAAAAAACACATAAATCAAGACAATAAGCATTTCTTCTGGAATATAGTGTACATAACGTAAGTTATTCCTTTGTAGATATTCAACCTTACTATTACAAAATTCCTTAACAGATTTCCCTGGAACAAGCTGGGTATGGTGGCACACACCTGTAATCCCAGCACTACAGAGGTGAACACAGAGGCAGGAGGATTGAGGGTTCAAGGCCAGCCTGGGCTACACAGCAAGACACTACGTCAAAAAGCGAAAAACAAAAACAAAAAAACCCAAACAATATCGATTTCCCTGAAACAGAATTAAACTCATGCAAAATTTGCTATTTAGTAATGCTTTTTGAAATGTCAAGTGATAGACAACTGTTTATTGCACCCATGAGCTATGTGCACATGTAATGGATGGAGGGAAAGTATTTTTCCTGCTTCCACTAAGTCTAAGGCCCAGGAGAAAAGAAAAGATTCAGAGTTTAAACCAATGGACTGGAGGTATGGATGAGTGGTAAGGTGCCTGCACAAGCATGCAAGAGGCGCTAAGTTCAACTCCCCAGTACTGCCAAAAAAGAAAAGAAAAGAAAAAAAAAAAAAAAAACACCCTAAAGAAACAAGAGGCAGGAATGGTAGTGCATACATGTAATGCTAGCACTTGGGAGGCAGAAACAGGAGGATTCCAAGTTCCAGGCCAGCCTGGGAAACATAGCAAGGTCCTGTCTCCAAAAAAAAGTAAAAATAAAAAAATAAAAATAAACAAAATACTTTGTGTTTGTTTTTGTTGTTGTTGGGACAAGGTACCATTGTATATAGCCCAGGCTAGTCTAGAATTCATGTTGATTCTCCTGCCTCTGCCTCCCAAGTACTGGGATTACAGGAATGCACTACCATGCCCAGTTTAAACACTTTAAGACAAAAATAAAAGGCATCTCAAAAAACAATAATTTATTAAAAGCCAAAAAGAAAAGTACAATAGTGAGTGTTTTAAGAATAAAGAGATTACTACAGCTTTATGCTTTTGTTCACATGTCATCTACAATCTACTTACCACTCATCATTCACAAGGAACACCCTCAACTCTATTCTATGCTGATCCCCTTTTCCCTGGGACCTAGCTCTAATAGCCTAACGACTAAAGAAACTAGCAACCTTCTTAGATACCTGAATTCAAATTCCCAGTGCTCACAGCCTCAGCATCCAACATGACAATTTTCTAACTTCTGATTATGCAATAACCCTTAGTAATGATATCAACAAACAGGCATGTGGTATCTTAATTGTCAAGGCACACATGACTACTATAATAGTACTCTAAGAATCCATATTCCACCTCTCTCAATCACTATAGCCACTTACTTGAGTAAAAAGCAATATAAAGCTATGAAAAATTGAAAATAATTATTTCTAAGCCATGTGAAAATAAGCACATGGTCACACTCTTGTTACTAAATCTCCTGTTACTAAATCTCAACCTCCTTCAAGTGAAGAATCAACAGTCTGACAACCAGGTAGGTGAGACAGGACGAAATGCAGAAAATTCACACAGTAATTAATCAACCATTTCTCATAATTATATCATTTCTTTTAGAGTTGACAAACATCAACTATCATGAACCGACCTTTTAAGATCTCAAAACATAAGGTGTCAAATTAGAAAAGTACACCAGGTAAAGTTTAGAACTTCCAACTTAAAAGAAATATGAATAAAACAGCTAAATTCTAAAATCAGAAAATATATCAAGGTCAAACTGGTTAAGTATTTTGAAACATGAAATAAGCTGTGAGAAAAAAAAACAAATTATAAAATGGAAAAAGAAACAAAACAAAAAAAATACAATTTTAGGGTTTGGCTGAAAACAACACCCCATACTGCTACACTTTTCAAAACTGTTTGGAATCATATAAATATTCACTTTAATAAAATAATGCTTTTGCATTTGAGGACAGAAAGTCACAAATAATCATGAGTCCTGTTAAGTGCTAAAACTAAAAATGTATTACAAAAGAACTTTCCATTTAACATTTTAAGATTTCTTGAATTACGAAAATTAAACCTACATGTATTTCTTTACTCTAACTCCCGCCACTTTTAAGTATTACCATGAGCAAAGCACTCTCTTAAGAATAATTTCTTAACACATAATCTAACTATAATCTTACTTGATGATTCATGACTTTGTTTTGGTTTTGTTTTGTTTTGTTTTGTGGTACTGGAGGTTGAGCCCAGGGCCTTGCGCTTAGCATGCTCTGCAAGTGCTGGACCACTGAGCTGCACTTCCAGCCCACTTTTTTACATTTTGAGACAGGGTCTCGCTAAATTACGCAGAGTGCCTCTGGTCTTGAACTTTCGATCCTACTGCCTCTGCCTCCCAAGCCGCTGGAATTACAGGTGTGCACCACCGCACCTGGCCCTCATGACTTTGTTTTAGGAAGAAATAGTAGGAATAAAATAGAAAAAAATCAGGGGAAAGAATGGCTCAAAGGGCTCATGCAAATGTGAAAAGCAGCACCTTTAACTATATGCCGAAGAACTCTAGCAATATTAGAGAGCTTCCCCACCATTGTAGGTCCACCAGAATACCGATCCCCCATCCCTGCTGTTTCATGCAGAGCTGCCTGACCAAGTACTTCCAGCTTCTGACATCATCGTCCATCTTAGTGTACTATTTAAAAATTATTTTCTGTGTGGCATAACCTGAAAAAACATTGGAAAGAACTGACATATTACATGAAAACAAAGCTAGGCATAGTGGTGTATGCCAGTAAGCCCAGCACTCAGGAAGCTGAGGCGGGAGAATGGAGAGTTCAAGGCCAGCCTGGGCTACATAGTAAGACCCTGTCTCAAAAGTATAAAACAGGGGCCGGGCGTGGTGGCGCATGCCTGTAATCCCAGCGGCTCGGGAGGCAGAGGCAGAGGCGGGAGGATCGCAAGTTGGAGACCAGAGGCAGTCTGCGTAACTTAGCGAGACCCTGTCTCAAAAAGTAAAAAAAAAAAAAAAAAAATGGGCTGAGGTGCAGCTCAGTGGTCCAGCACTTGCAGAGCACACAGGCGCGAGGCCCTGGGTTCAACCCCCAGTACCGGAAAAAAAAAAAGTATAAAACAAACAAAAAAATAACAATACATGAATGCATCTGGAACAGCAGCACACTCTATGCAATCTCCCAGCTCTGGAGTTCAAAGCCAGAGGCAGCCTGTGCAACTTAGTGAGACTCTGATTTAAAATAAAAAAATAAAAAATGGGTTAGGGGTTCAGCCAGGGGGTAGAGCACTTGCAAAGTATGTATGAGACTCTGGGTTTAACCTCCAAGTACCACAATAAAAATAAAATAAATAAATAAATTTAAAAAAAACATGAAAGCAGTTACAACCTGAAACTACATATTCTCCAGTAAGAAATTAAAAGACTATCCTAACTGGATTTTATTGCATGGATATTAACGACTAATTTATTTTCTTTTTATCAAGCAATCAAATCCCATGTTACATTTGTACAGCATGGCATGTTTTCAGAATATAGTTCCTCTTACAGTAACCTCTTCAGCAGCATTAACATCCTGGTGTTGGTAAAATAAATCTACTAAACAATTTTTTAGATCAGGACATAGTTAGAGCATCATTCTGTATAACAGCATCCTTGTTCCTAATTGAAATCTCCAAAATACTGACTTCCTCCTAACCACCTTCCATGCTTCTGCAGGGCACTATCAACTTCTAATGTAACATGCAACTAATTCTTTTCTTCTCTCCCAACTAGATTATTAAACCAACAAAGGCATAAATCTTGTCTACTTTGTAACAGTTGTAGCCCCAGCACCTACCTACCTAAATGCATGACAGAGTGACTTCTTAAAAACTACTAAGCTAGGTGGGGTGGCACACATACACCTGTAATTCCAGCAACTCAGGAGGTAGAGGCAGGAGAATCTCAAATTTCAGGAAAGAGGAAGGATGTCAAACTTAGAATCTGTCTCAAAATTTTAAAAAATTTAAAAAGGGGAACCTAGGGTGTGGCTCAGTGGTGAAGCACCCTGGATTCAATCCCCCAGTACCCTCACACACACACACACAAAAACCCTGAGTGAATGAACACATTTGATTAATCACTTGTAGTTTTATGCATAATTATTTTGAAAACAATTTTGAAGACTGCTAGGAACATGGTCAGGAAATAAATTTTGTACAAAGACACAGAAATAATAACCACACAGAAAGTAGTGTTGTGCTTCAAAAGGTTGATTTATCTATGTTAAACTATTTTTAAAGATACTCCCAGGAAATCTCATCTGATATTTTCAAATACAAATAAAAGATTAAGATTTAGCTTTAATTGAAACAGGAAGCATCAGTTTTCCACTCCTCTAATCAGAAAAAAAGGAATAAAGAAGTGAGTCAAAAAGAGTACTTAAAGCACAGAATAGTGCACTACTGTACTGACAAGTATTTTTTTCCACTGTTCAAATCATGTCAAATTCAATATTAACAACATCTCTCATAAACAAATCTGGCTTTTCCAACCAGCTAATACCGCTTTCTTGTTAAATATATTCACAAGTGTTTTGGACTTTAATCTTAATTTATAGTCTTAAAAATGTTTTTATCTTAATACACAGAAAAATCTTAAACTGGTGGCAACAGATAATATTTTAATCTTAATACAGATAAAAATCTTAAAACAGTCATTGAGTCCATTTACTGTTCAACTGGTGTTCCACAATTCCTTTTTTGGCCTCAAATGACGAAACTTCTCTAACATCTCTGGGGAGACCAGTATAAAGTGTACGTTTCCTGAAACTGTTCTTGTATTTCCCCGCACTACTTCGTGACATCTCTTCAACTAGGAATGTTAAATGCAATTTTATTGTTCTGCTAGAAAGGCCAGAGGGAGAAGATACGATGGAGAGAATACCATAAGGAAAACATGTGGAAAGGAGGTAATGTGAAGAGAAAAAAAAAATTGCACAAAAGAGGAAGAAGGTGCAGAAAAGAGAAGGAACAACACTTCTAGTATAGAAAAGGCGGACAGACTTGCTTATTCTTCTAGAGACAAAAGCAAAAAAAAAAAAAATCCAAGAAAAACGAGGTCTCTTTCTTGTGGAGATGTTATGCAAACTGAACCTTTTTAGAGTTCTCTTCTTACATGTTTTAATAATGCTAGTCTTATCTGTGAATTAAATGCAGCCCATAGATAATGCAGTCAATCTCTAAAAAACTGCAATTGTGGTTGCCATCTTTGCTGAAAAAACAAACTCCTTGCATCTGGGGAAGGAAAAAAAGGAGTAAATGAAGTTGGAAAGCAAGAAAACCACGCTGTGCCACGTCAGGTTGACAGGACACAGGTTAATAAACGCCTCCTACCAAACTAAGATTCCAGTAAAGGTCTGGGGAAGAAGGGCAAAGAGCTATAGCCTTTCCTCGACCGCAAGGGTGGGGCATCGTAAGAAAAAAAAAATTAAGAGGGCGAGTTATCCCCAGAGATTTCAGGGGGGCGGTAACGAGGCTCGGGGACTTGTACATAGGGCGGCAAATGATGTCAGTGGACTAAAGGCAGCTTTGGGGAAGGCGTGAGAAAGTGGGCTGCTGGAGCAATGTTCGCGAGTACAAGTCGGCTAGAAGGTACCCCATGGGGCAAAGGATTAAGAGTCAAAGAGAAGAAAGAGAAGGGGCCGAGCAGTTTGGGAGGCCGGGCGTGGGAGGCCTGGGCAGAGGCCGCTAAGCGTAGTCCGGAGGTAGCTGCCTTTCCTGGGAACGCTTTTTCCAGTTCCCCCACACTCATCCCCTCTAAAGGCCGCCCCTGCCCGGGCCACAACGGCGGGCGCAGCTGTTTCCGCCGGGCCGGGGACCGCGGAGGAAAAGGCATCACTGGGGTTGAAGGGGAGACCAGCAGTGGCCGTCTGTGCGTGCGGGAAGGCGATTTCGAGACCACCACCACCAAGCCAAACTTCGCCTTTTCTTCCTAAACCTTCTTTATCCCACAACTTCCCGACTGGCAGTGTCCGCTTCGACCGACCGAGAGCCCCCCTCCGCCTCGTACCCCTCCCCGACACCCTGAGACTGGGAGAAGACTAGCCCCTGAGACCGCTCCGGAGCCCGTCCGAGTGTCCCTGAGTCCAAGACACCGCCCCCGGCCGAACGCTCGCACCCTTTCGGCGGCTCCCTCGCCCGCCCAGATGCAGCAAACTCCTCTCACCTGCATTGACGCCATGATGGAACCATCCCCCCAAGGCCAGCTAGGCCAGAGACGCAGGGGGCGGAGCCGCCGTGCTCGCGTCACACCGCGGGTGTCCAACATCCGCGGGGGGCGGGGCCACCGATGAGAAGAGGATGGCGCGAGGGCATTGGCTGTTGCGCCGGGCGCCCAGGGGAGGGGCGGGGGCGAGGTTAATGGCTCTGTGGGAACCCGAGATCACAGCTGGCTGTCGGCGTCCGGCCCACCCCCTGTGCGGGCGTCGAAGGAGGCGCTGCACCAGTTTTGCCCGAGCTGCAGTTGTTAAGTTTGGCATCTATACTTCGAGATCTTCCTGATGTCTGGATTCGAGGGGATTTTTTTCTATTTCATTTGGTTTCCCAAATAAGATGTACAGTTTACAGATTTTTCATGTGTCTTTTCAACACCAAGCCCGCTTTTGCACTCTTGGGGCCAGATAAAACTTCGCCTGGGGCTATTTTCTGGTCTTTGTGGACCTGAAAGCTTTCTTATATTTCTAATTTGGGGAAAAGAGATACAAGTTTCCTTGTACAATGGGATGAGAATTGAGAGCAGAACACCACTCTGGGCATTTAGATTTGTAGAGCAAAACTTGTCTGAAAGGAGAGAAAATTTTAAAGTTTTTCTTTTGTGTACGATTTCCACACCACCTCAGTTTTAAACTTCATGTATCGATAATGGTTATTGTTACTGAAGTCTGATTTTAATTAGAGATTGACCCTAGGCATGAATTTTTTTAAATACGTCAGCGTCACATTATAATATACACGTATTGTTGTTAGAGGCTGTCCAGTCAGGGTCCAACTCATAGCGACCCTAGGTACAACAGACGAAACAGTATTGTTAATGCTCCTCTGCTACTCACAGGGTTTTCAATGGTTGATTGATTTTTAGGACTGGGTTGCCGGGTCCTCCCAAACCTACAGCACCTGGTGTTCCCTGGGGGTCTCTCATCCAAGTACTAACCTGGTCGGACCGGCTTAGCTTCCGAAATCTGACGGGATCGGCAGCCACAGTGGTACGGCTGCAGGCAAAACACACGTATACATTCTATCATATACAGATTTCTCATATACATACTTCTCTTCAGCCTATTTTGTTGTGGAAAGTTTTGGGGTGGGTACTTTTGTGATCATCCGACCTATGGATGAATTTGGGTAGGAAACGCTGAGCATACAGAATTTATTCTAGGAATGCACAAGTTCTGCCAACATTTATCAGAAGCCACATTTTAAAAGGCTCTTCCAGAACTGAAGATGTCATTGCTTTATGAGAGGAAAATGAGAACCAAAGGCCTGCACTGGATTTTCTATCTTAAAAAAATCAAGTTGTTGACACATTGAGTAGAAGCCTTTTACTTTACCAAAATGAAAGCTTAAAATGTCATTTTATTGACGCCTTTCCTTTTTAGACATTTTTCTAAGATATAAATATAATGGCAATATAGGATATAATTTTTCACACTTAAGATAGATCATGATGTTCTCTGGGAACATCAGTAATGTGAAATGTGTTCAAAAAGGAAAAGGATCTTTAAAATATGCCATTTATTCTATGATATAATATTAAACACACTTTTTCTTGGCTAAAGAAGAAGCTATTTTGGTATACTCTTCCCTCTCTCAGATTTCCACTCCTTTGCCATAAATGGGCTGCTTTTCTCTTTTTGTGCAAAATGATATGCCCTTGAGGAAATATGAGTGCTCTTGGAAACCAGAAGTACATCAGATGTTAGTCCAGTTGTGTTGTCAACATTACAAAACTGAGTAAAACCCACATATTTCAATGAAAGAGAAAAGCTATAGAAAAAGTTTTCAGATATGTTTTCTTCTAGAGATCTTTATTCTTATGATCTCAGAAATTTGCCCCAGAACATTGATTTGCCATCTAAGTTTCACTTTTCTTAAAAACTGATTCTTTCTGAAGGTGTAATTGACAACAGATGACCTCACAAACAAAGCATTATGGCATCATCAGAGGAAATAGCCTGGTAGGACAGATACTAGGAAGGAAGAAAAGTGGTTACAGGAATTCTGACATTTGCTCACAGTAGAACAAATATCTGGTCCCTTAGGTTTCTTATGTGTTAAAAGGATCTTCACAGGAGGGAGAAGTCAATATCAGTCATATCCTCCCCAGGAAATACTAAATAGCACATAATTACCTATAATCTTGATCATTTCATTAATACATAATAGAGGGCTGGTGGTATAGCTCAGTGGTAAAGCATGTGTGTAACATGCACAAGGACTAGAATTTGATTTCCCAGCATCAAACAAAACAAAACAAAAATATATATAATAAAAAGACCCTGACAACTTGGGAGCTAAAACAATGACTTTCAGATGATGTTGGAGTATATAATTATCACCAGTGAGCATAAAATGTTTATATCTAAAACATTTGATTGTAAATTATTTGAAGACCAGGCTCCCATCTCATTTTTTTAACCAAATGGTTCTATTGAGTAGGCAACTATTAAAATGTCTGACAATACCAAAAGTGGAATACGAAGTGGAGTGGATTTGAAATTGATACAATCACTTTGGAAAATAGTTCAGCAATTATGAAATTAAAGGTAGAGAATCTACTTTTTCTTTTTTTTTTCTTTTCTTTTTTTTTTTTTTTTTTGAGACAGAATGTCACCATGTAAGCCAGGCTGGCCTGGAACTCACTATATAGTCCAAGATGGCCTCAAACTCTCAATCCTCCTGCTTCTCCCTCCCAGATGCTGGGATTACAGGGGTGTACCACCAAGCCTGCTTTACAGAATCTTTTTGTATAACATTGATTGTAGTAGAAGATACTTAAGAGCTGGGCACAATCGCTCACACCTTAATCCCACAGATTTGAAAGGTGGAAGCAGCAGGATCCCAAGTTCAAGGCCAGAGGCAGCCTGAATAACTTAGTGAGACCCTGTCTCAAAACACAAAGTAAAAAATGGGCTATGAGTACGGATCAGTGGTTGAGCACTTGCAAAAAGCATGCATGAGGGCTTGGGTTCAACTCCCCAGTACTGCAAAAAAAAAGAGAAAAGATACTTAGGAGATATATGTTAATCTCATCTGGATCCTGATTCAAACAAACTGTAAGAAGATATTTCTGAGACATTTTGAGAAAATTTAACATAGAACACGTTATGTAATATTAAGGCATTGTTATTTTTGTTAGATTTGATAATAACATTCATTTATAAATTTTCACAGCAATTAGAAATGACTATCAGGTTACAAGGAGAGGCAATTCTCCCTCATCTCACAAACTACCCCACTTCTACCTCCTGAAAGAAAAAGAAATTGGACATAAACTGTGAGGTCTTCTAGGACAAAAGGGAAAACCTGTGACACAGCACTAAATTAGCAGCTAGACTTTCTGGTAGTAAAATGGAGGGAATAAGGGAAACTAGTAATATTAAAAGACCAACATAAGAACCACTGGGAAATTCTAGCAGTATTGATAATGTAGTGCAATTTATGGATGCTTTTGTTCTAGTGATTCACTAGACTGGAAAGTCACGAATAGTCCTGTGAGGATTTTGCAGAAATAGAAAAAATAATCCAAAAATTCATATGGAAACACAAAAGACCATGTATAGCCAAAACAATCTTAAGCTGCAAAACCAGTGCAGGTGACATCACAATACCTGAATTTAAACTATATTATAGGGCTATAGTAGCAAAAACAGCTTGGTACGAGCACAAAAATAGGCTTGAAAACCAATCGAACAGAATTGAAGACCGAGAGATACATCCACGCAACTTCAGCCACCTGATCTTTGACAAATGGGCTAAGGATGCAAAATGGAGAAAAAGCCTCTTCAACAAATGGGTCTGGGAAAATTGTATATTAACCTGCAGAAAAATGAAAACAGACTTGTTTCTCTCAATATGCACAACAGTCAACTTGAAATGGATAAGAGACCTCAACATAAAACCAGACATGTTAAAACTACTGGAAGAAAAGATAGGAAACACATTACAACACATAGGCATAGGAAAGTATTTCCTTAACAAAATGCCAATTGCTCAGGAAATCACACCAAGAATTGACAAATGGGATTAAGTGAAATTAAAAAGCTTCTACACCACAAAAGAAAATATCAAACATAGTTAAGGAAGAGTCCACTGAATGGGAGAAAAATCTTCACAACCTACACATCCAATAGAGGACTAATTTCTAGAATTCACAAAGAACTCAATAAAGAAAATCCCAACACAACAAATAACCCAATACACAAGTGGGGAAAGGAAATGAATAGACAGTTAGCAAATGAAGAAGCTCATACGACTGAGAAACACATGAAAAAATGCTCACTATCCTTAGCCATTAGGGAAATGCAAATCAAAACAACTCTTGAGATTCTACCTGACTCTAGTAAGAATGGTCAAGATCAGCAAAACAAATGCTGACAAGAACATGGGGAAAAAAAGGAACTCTCTGACAGTGTTGGTTGGATTATAAATTGATTCAATCACTTTGGAAATCAATGTGGAGATACATCAGAAAACTAAAAATAGAACTGCCACATTACCTAGCTACACTACTGGGAATATACTCAAAGGGAAACGAGTCATCATACCACAGACACCTGCATCTCCATATTCAATGCAACACTCTTCACAATAGCAAGGATATGGAACCAACCAAGATGGACATCAAGGAAGAATGGATTTAAAAATTATGGTACATATACACAATGGAATACTACCCAGCAATACAAAAACTGAATTATTTGCAGCAAAATGAATGGAACTGCAGAATATCATCTTAAGTGAATGAACAAGACTCAAAAAGAGAAATACCATATGGTCTCACTTATATGTGGGAGCTGAATCTTACTTAAAGGAAAAAAAACCTATACATAAGTAGATATATAAAAATGCACAGTTAAACTCAGCAAAGAAGAGAAAATACAATGAGTAGAAAGAAGGAGGGAGGAGACTAGCAAAGGGAAGTGAAAATTGAGGTAGGTGGGATGGGGAGGAGAAGCAATGTAAAGGGATAAAGGGGGAGACGACAATCTCACTGTAAACAAAGCAACTTCATGAATACATGGGAAAAAGTGGAATATAACTGAAATATGGATATGAGTTTTACAACATTTTAGTCAAAAGTTTCCATAAACCTCTTAAGTTGATGCAAGTGTAACCAAAGTGATGTGATAGTTGCATAATGAAAAAAGCAAACACTGTATTACTCTATATCCCACCAACATTTACCAATAAAGGAAAAAAGTAAATGAAAATGGTTTCAAAGAAAAAAAATAAAAGGAATAGTTTTGTGAGGATTTTTTTATTGGAGTATAAACAGGCACAGTTGAAGCAAGAGTCCTTGCTTGAGTGTTTCTCTCCACAGAAGTTTGTTCTTCATATCTGATTTCACCAGAGAAATAGAGATAGCTCAGCATTGAACAGCTTGTTTATTTGATACTCGTAAAGGCACGAAACAAAGAGTTCAAGGTTTGTATTCTTATCCTAGCTCTATCATTAGCAAAGAGAGATTAAGAGATCTCTCTGGGTTTATTTCCTGATCAATAAAATTTTCAAGTCAGACTGCATAACCTTTACAATTTCATCCAGATTTCAAATTCCATGCAGCTAGTAAAAAAACTGAAATTTTACATGCTTTATGTAAAATACACTGTTAAAGAGCTGGAGGTGTAACACAGTGGTGGTGATTCCCTAGCATGCTTCAGACCTTGGGTTCTATCTCTAGCACTGCAAAAAACAAATACTATAAAAAGTCTAAGATAAAATTCAGCGGGAAT
Organism: Pedetes capensis; assembly: GCA_007922755.1. Taxonomy (NCBI): domain Eukaryota; kingdom Metazoa; phylum Chordata; class Mammalia; order Rodentia; family Pedetidae; genus Pedetes; species Pedetes capensis. Next base: position 74,379 of record VMDO01007741.1, on the reverse strand, counting down.
GTTATAACATTTTAAATTTTAAAATCACTTTTATAAATTTTATTAAGGAATGAAGTTGGCTTCACTGTAATTTATGTAGAAATACTTGGAGCTTCAGTTAACAATTTTTAAATGCTGATGTTATAGGATTTCATTTCATGAAGTAGCAAATATCCCATAGTCACAATTTCAGAGTGATACTTTAAGAAAAACATATCTACAAAGAAAAAATGTATTATTTTTTATAATTTTGAACTCAACCCAGTCATTCCATGTGAATCTCTTAATAAAAGACAAATTAAATTAATAAAGTAACAATGGTTTGTATGTGTGGCTTAGTCTGTGTGACTTTATTCTACATGTCAAAAATAGGTGATTCATTTGCAAATATGGTTTGCATATAAAATTATGAATCAGGAAAGCTTTCACAGATTCTCCCAATAAACGTTTCACAAATGGAAAATACCATAAAGATGGAAAATGCACATAATACATCTAACCTCTGAACATCTTAGCCTAGCCATCTCTAAACATGCTCAGAACAGTTACATTACCTTATAGTTGAGCAAAATCCATCTAATACAAAGCTTATGTTATAGTAAATGTTGAAGATCTCACATAATTTATTGAATATTGTTCTAAAAGTAAGAAACAGAATGATTGTAAGGCTACAGGAGACAGCATTTTGTAGATATCGTAGGTTGCAAAAATACAAAGCACAATGCCCACAACATTCTGGCAACACTGTACACTGAAGAGTATGGGTTGTTTCTGCTCATAACCACATGACTGGCTCATTGCTACTGCCCAGCATCATGAGAGAGCATTATATCATCTATCACTAAGCCAAAGAAAAGATCAAACTCCAAAAGGTGAAGTATAGTTTCTAATAAATGTGTATCACTTTTGTACCATCATAAAATAAAATCATTAGTTGAAGCAAGTTTGTTCTTGTTGTTAGGTGCTGTTGGATCTGATTCATAGCATCCCCATGTACAACAAAACAAAACACTACTTGACACTGTGCCATGCACATGATCTTTTTTATGTTTAAGCCCATTGTTGTAGTCACTGTGTCAATCCATCTAGTTGAAGGTCTTCATTTTTTTAATTGACCCACCACTTTCTCAAACATGATGTCCTTCTCCAGGGATTGGTCCTTCCTGACAGCATGTCTAAAATACATAAGACTCAGTCTAACCATCCTTGCTTCCAAGGAGCACTTTGGTGGTATATCTTCTAGGGTAGATCTGTTGGCTCTTCTGGCAGTCCATGATATATTCAAAATTCATCACCAGCATCATAATTCTAAAGAATCAATTCTTCTTCTGTCTCCCTTATTCAATGCCCATCTGTCACAAGCATATGATACAACTGAAAATACCCAGCCGTGAATTAGGCATTTTCATCTTCAATGTGACATCTTGACTTTTTAACACTTTAAAGAGGTCTTTTGCAACAGCTTTTCCCAATGCAATGTGTCTTTTAATTTCTTGACTGTAGTTCTGTAGGTATGGATTTTAGAACCAAATAAAACAAAATCTTGGCCAACCTCATTTTTTTTTCCAGTTATCATGAGGTTGATTACTGACCCAGTTGTAGGGATTTTTGTTTTGTTGATGTTGAGGTGCAATCCATACTGAAGGCTATGTTCTTTGATTTTCATCAATAAAAGTTTCAAATCCTCTTCAGTTTCAGCAAGCAGAGTTGTGTCATCTGCATATCACAGGTTGTCAATGAATCTTCCTCTAATCCTGATGCTATGTTCTTCTTCACATAGTCCAGCTTCTCTAAATATTTGCTCAGTATAGAGATTGAAGAGGTATGGTGAAAGGATACAGCCTTGATACACTCCTTTCCTGACTTTAATTTAAACGGTATGTCATTGGTCTGTTCAAATGACTGCCTCCTGGTGCATGTACAGATTTCCTCATGAGTATAATTAAGTGCTCTGGTATTCCTATTCTTCACAATGTTATCTATAATTTGTTGTGATCCACACAGTCAAATGTCTTTACATTTGACTGTAAATGTAGTTGGTAAAACATAGATAGACATCTTTCGGTATTCTCTGCTTTTGGCTAATATCCATCTGACATCAGCAATGATGTCCCTGGTTGCATGCCTTCTTTTGAATCTGCCTTGATTTTCTGGTGGTTCCCTGCCAATATATTGCTATAGTTGATTTTGAATGATCTTTAGGAACATTTTACTTGTGTATGATATTAGTGATATTGTTCAATAACTTCCACATTTGGTTGGATCTCTTTTCTTGGGAATAGGTACAAATATGGATCTCTTCCAGTCTTCTGGGCAGGTAGCTGCTTTCCAAATCTTTTGGCATAAAAAGTGAGCACTCTAGTACTGCATCTGTTTGCTGAAACATCTCAATTTGTATTCCATCAATTCCTGAGGCTGTGTTTCACTAATTCCTTCAAGGCAGCTTCCACTTCTTCCTTCAGTACCACTGATTATAGGCAACCTGTTGAAATGGTTGATCATCCACCAATTCTTAGGGGCTGTCTATACATTATTCTTTTCCCTGATCCTGTCTAGCCCAGGTTTTCAGCCCTTGAATACATTCCTTACTTATTTCTCCCCTAAACCTCTTAGCAAATATGTTCTTAATGAGTTATTACTTGAAAAGACTGTAGTTCTTTTTTTTTTTCCCTCCATGAACCTTGGCCCCCCTTTTTTGGTGGTACTCAGTGTTTGAACCCAGGGCCTTGCACATACTTTGCAAGTGCTTTACCAATGGACTACACCCCCAGCCTTTTTTAATTATTTATTTTCTAGTCACGATCTCACTAAATTACATAGGCTGCCTCTGGCCTTGAACTTGTGATCTTCCTGCCTCTGCCTCCTGAGTTGCTTTGATTATAGGCATGTGCCACCATGCCCGGTGCCATGAACCCCTTTAAAAGTCAAATGAAAGCCATGGACCTATGCCACAGAAAAATGCACATATTCACAAAATGTTGTTTTTCAGGAAAGTATCTGGTGCTTACAAGTTCATCCATCTGCAGAGGTGTGTAAACCTCTAGAATACTTTTACATGAACTGGCCATGGTAGCACATGCCTATAATCCTAGCCCTTTGGATTCAGAGACAGGAGCATCTTGAGTTCAATGCCAGCCTGGATTACATAGAGAGAACCTGTCAAAAAAAAGTTTATAAAGAACACCTTTACTAAAGATTGAAAATGGGTGCTAGCTCAGTCTCTTTCCCTTCCAAAATTTGTCCTAGATTTTATGTAGACAATTCCATAACATTTGTTTTCTTTTTGTTTATCTTGTATGTTTTCTGGTTGTGTTAGTTAGCTTTGCATCACTGAGGCAAAATGCCTATAATAAACAACTTAAATGGAAGAAAAGTTTATTCTGGATTAGTTTCATAGATTTCAATCTATGGTCACTTGGCCCTATTGCTTTGGGCCTGTGGCAGTCTAGTAGTACATCATGGTAGGAATACATGGCAGAAGAGGCCTGTTTACCTCATGGCAACTGGGAAGCCAAAAGAGAGAAGAGATTGAGGTCCCATTATTCCCTTTAAGGGCACACTCCCAATGACCTAATATCCTTTCACTAGGCCTCACCTCCTCAAGATTTCACCACCTCCAATAGTGCCACCAGCTGAGGACCAAACCTTTAACACCTGGGCCTTTGGGGGATATTCAGGATCCAAACTATAGAACTGTTCTTCCTGAAAGGCAGGATGCTATGTGAGGTGCTCTGGACAGGGAACTGGAAGAGCTGAGTGCTGGCACAGATTCTTCCCAGGAGTAGCATCAACTTTATTTAACCCCATGTATGCCACCCATTCAGGGCAAAGGCTGCTCACTGCTGGAGCAGCATCCTGGAAACTCTGCTGGATGGGTCAGAGATCTTTAATTATATTATGGGGGTGTCCGGGCATGTTCAGAGGCCACAGAAAGGTTTCTCTTGGGGGTTTAATGATGATGGCTATTTACCAGTCACTGTAGAAATAGTTTGATTTTTTTTTGAAGTGATGGAAATATTCTAAAACTAAATTGTGCTGTTGGCTACTCAACTATATAAATTTACTAAAACATATTGAACTGTACACTTATAACAGGTGTGTAAGTTTTACCTCAATAAAGATGATTTAAAAAGAGATAAATCTGGGTATGGTGGTACATGCCTGTAGTCCCAGTACTCAGGAGGCTGAGGCAGGAGGATCATGAGTTTAAGAACAGCTTCGGCTACATAGTGAGACCTTGTCTCAAACATAGGAAGATACCAACAAATGAGGGGGGGAGGGAGAGAGAGAGAGAGAGAGAGAGAGAGAGAGAGAGAGAGAGAAATGGCTACCATAGTGGTATATATCATTTGTCCTAGAAAATCAGGAAGATTGCTTGAGCCCAGGAGTTCAGGGCCAGTCTTGAAAAAAAATTAAAATGAAGAAAGAAAGAGCGAGTGGGAGAGGGAGAGTAGGATAGAGTGGGAGGGAGAAGAGGGGAGAGAGAGAGAGAGAGAGAGAGAGAGAGGCTTTTCAATATTTTAAAACAGCCATCCCAATGAGCTCCAGCTGATTTTCTCACTAGTAGTATGGGACCTAAGGCTAATCAGGCAACTCTCTGGGTTTAGATTTCTTCATCTATAAAATGGATGTTGTTGTTAAGTGCCATCGAGTCGGTATCCAACTCATAGCGACCCTCATAGGGTTTTCAATGGCTGAGTGCTTCGGGATTGCCTTGGGAGTGGATTGCCACGTCCTTCTCCCACTTTTGCGGTGCTGGGAGTTGAACTCGGGACATCAGAGACTGCAGCGCGGTGCTCTACCCACTGAGCTAAATCCCAGCTATAAAATGGAAGATTGTTGCTTTCTTCAAAGCTATCCTGATCAATTCTTTTCCTTGTCAAAAAATTCCATAATGTGTCATCATAATTCACATTGCTCTCTTCACCTCCAGCACTTGTTTGAGCACTAGCCACCTCTCATTCCTGCACTATGTTGTTAGGCCTGTGATGGTTATGTCTGTACTAAACATGTCTAAACTTTTCTTCTTGTCATTATTCTCCAAACAATATAGTATAACAAGTATTTGGACAACATTCACATTGCATTAAGTATTACAAATGATCTAGAGATGATCTAAAATATATGGGCTAAGTGTGGTGGCTCATGCCTGTAATTCCAGTGACTCAGGAGGCAGAGGATGGAGGATTGCAGGTTTGAGGCCAGAGGCAGCCTGTGTAATTTAGTGAGATCCTGTCTCAAGACAAAAATAAAAAATGGGCTTAGTGGTACAGCTCAGTGGTACAGTGCTTGAAAGCATGTGTGAGGCCCTGGACTGAACTCCCAAGTACCACAAAAGAAAAAAAAAAATGGATACAGGAGGATGTTTGTGGGTTATATGCAAATATTAGATCATTTTATATAAGAGATTTGAGCATCCATAGATTTTAATATCTGCTGGAAAGTCCTGAAACTAACCCCAACAGATGTTGTTAGGTGCTGTCAAGTTGGATCAGACTGACTCATAGCAACCCTGTGTACAACAGAACGAAACACTCCCAGACACTGTGCCATGCCCAGAGCTATGTCAATACTTCTCTGTTATTCATTAGGTTTTTGATGGCTTATTGTTTTGGGATTGTTTCAAGAGTATGCTGTCTGGTCCTTCTCCCATTTTTGTGGTGCTAGGGATCAAACCAAGTTGGGATTTATCTTAATTGGTAGAGTGCCACTCTGCAGTCTCTGAGGTCCTGGGTTCGATTCCCAGCACTGCAGAAATGGGAGAAGGATGTGGCAATCCACTTCTGAGGTGATCTCGAAACAATCAGCCATTGAAAACCCTATGAGGGTTGCTATGAATCAGATACGACTGGATGACATCTAACAACAACTGATATCAAACCCAGGGCCTCAGAGTGAGCTAAACCCCAACCGTACCCCACCCCACAGATACAGAGGGCCAACTATAATGAGTGAAGCATGCTAATACACATGAATTTATTGAGCAATGTTAACATTAGTAGAAGTGAAAAAGCCAGAAATCATGTGCCTCCTGAAGATAACATAATAGGAAGTAACATAGGAAGTACCTTTTTTTTTTTTTTTCAGTACGGGAGGCTGGAGGCTGAACCCAGGGCCTCATGCGTACTTTGCAAGTGTTCTACCTCTGAGCTGCACACCTAGCCCCTCTTATATACATTTTTTTTATCTTGAGACAGGGTCTTCCTAAGTTACATAGGCTGCCTCTGGCCTCAAATTTGCAATTCCTCTGCCTCTGCCTCCCAAGTTGCTGGGAATACAAGCATGAGCCACTACTCCCGGTGATTAGAAAGTACTCTTGCCAAAAGAATCTAATCAAAAGTTTGTATCTCATGGTCAGTTTATGAGAAATACAGGGTGAGAGAGGTGCAAATTAAAAGAACTTACTAAACTATATCATGAAGCTAAAAGCAATCAAAAATACATTATAGGAAATTCATCAAGACAAATGAACCAGTTTCTTACATAAGTGTCTTGAAAGGGAGAGTAGGGAAACTGTCATAGATTAAAAGATATTTGAGATACATTAAACAATTACAATATGTCAACCTTATTTGGATCCTGATCCAAACAAATCAACTGTAAAAACACATTTTTGAGGCAACAGGAGAAATTTCAGTGCAGATGGGATATAGTTTCCAAAGACAGATTAAAAGAACATCAGAGAGGAAATGATGGATATGGAAGTCATAGTGTGTCAATAAGTATACAGGCATAGGTGGTGGTTTTGGAAGAAAAGCCAGTGAATAGAACACAAAAATATTGAAAGATATGTGGCACAATGGGAAGTGAAGGTACTTCTTGACTTGAGATGGGGTTATGCAAATGTTGGCCAGCTTGTGGAGAAAAAGGAACCCTCTTATACTGTTGGTGGGACTGTAAATCAACCACTTTGGAAATTAATATGAAGATACCTCATAAAACTAAAAATAGAAGTGCCATATGACCCAGCTATACCACTACTGGGAATATACCCAAAGGGAGACAAGTCATCATACCACAGACACCTGCATCTCCACATTTAATGCAGCACTTTTTACAATAGCAATGATATGGAACAAACCAAGGTGCCCATCAACAGAAGAATGGGTAAAAAACTATGGTACATATACATAATAGAATACTACTCAGCAATAAAAAATGAAATAATGTCATTTGCAGCAAAATGGATGAAAGTGGAGAACATCATCTTAAGCAAATGAACACAAGCTCAAAAAGAGAAATACCATATGTTCTCACTCATCTGTGGGAGCTGAAACATACTTAAAGGAAGAAAAATCCTATACATAAATTAATATATAAAAAACACATAATTAAACTTAGTGAAGAAAGGACTATATAAACAGTAGAAAGGAGGGAGGAAGTAGCAGAGGGAGGGGAAGACTGCAAAATGTGGGATGGGAAGGAGGATCAATGTGGAAAGATGAAGGAGGAGTGGAAGATCTCAATGTAAACAGCACAATTTCATGAGTACATTGGAAAAATTGTTGTTGTTAGGTGCTGTCAAGTTGACGTCCAACTCATAGTGACCCTATGTACAACAGGTGAAACACTATTGCCAGTGCTTCTCTGCTATTCACAGAGTTTTCAATGGCTGATTGTTTTTTTGGGAGTGAGTTTCCAGGTCCTTATCCCAAGCCTACAGAACCTGGTGTTCCCAGGCAGTCTCCCATCCAAGTAATAACCAGGCCGGACTCTGCTTAACTTCTGAGATCTAATGGGATGGGAAGCCACAGTGGTATGGCTGCAGGCTTATGTTGGAAAGATAGAGGAGTATAACCCAAATATGCATTTGAGTTTTACTACAGCAGCAGTCAAGAAATCCAAAGACGCATTGCTCTAGGAAAAGCTGTGGCAAAAGATCTCTTTAGAGTATTAAAAAGCAAAGATGTCACATTGAAGACGAAGGTGCGTCTGACTCATGCCATGGTACTTTCAGTGGCATCATATGGTTGTGAAAGCTGGACATTGAACAAGAGAGACAGAAAAAGAATTGATGCTTTTGAATTGTGGTGCTGGAGACGTCTATTGAATATACCATGGGCTGCCAAAAGAACCAACAGATCTGTCCTAGAAGAGGTACAACCAGAGTGCACCTTGGAAGCAAAAATGGCCAAACTGCGTCTTACATATTTCGGACATGTAGTCAGGAGAGAACAATCTCTGGAGAAGGACATCATGTTTGGAAGAGTGGCAGGTCAATGGAAAAGAGGAAAACCCTCCACCAGATGGATTGACACAGTGTGTGCAACAATGGGCTTAAACATAAATAAGATTGTTTGCCTGGCACAGAATCGGCAAGGGTTTCCATCTGCTGTACGTAGGGTCGCTATGAGTCGGACTTGACTCGACAGCACCTAACAACAACAACAACAACAACATATTAGCCATAATGTTCCATAAACCTTGTGGGTTGATGAAAGTGTTGCCGGAAGTGATGTAAAGGATGCATAATGGAAAAAGGCAATGCTGTATTACTCTATACCCCACCATCATTTATGAATAAAGAGAGAGAAAAAAGGAATCACACATATAAAATAAAACTAAAATAACAGAAAAAAGAGATGGGGATATGTCCCAATAACTCCCATTGCAAATTGAATATGTCATAAATCAAAAATGCACTTAAACCAGGTGCCGTGGTACACGCCTGCAATCCCAGTGACATGAGAGGCAGAGGAAGAGGGATCACAAGTTTGAGGCCAGAGGCAGTCTGTGTAACTTAATGAGACCCTGTCTCGAAATAAAAAATTAAAAAATGGGTTGGGGTGCAGCCCAGTGGTAGAGCAATTGTAAAGTGGGTGTCATACCCTATATTCAAACCCCAGGTACCACCAAAAATCAATTCACTTAATATACCTAACCCACTGCATATCTTAGCTTAGCAGGCCAACATACTGTATAGTTTGTTTTCTGATTGGGAGCAGTGGCCCATTGCTGCTACCCATTATCACAAGAGAGTATTATATTATGTATCACCAGCCCAGGGGGCTTGGAAGAGAGCTGCTCTGCACACTCTGTGACCCTGGGTTTTATCCCCAGAGCTGCAAAAATGGGAGGACAACCTCTCAAAACAATCAGCCACTGAAAAACCTATGAATTGCAGAGAAGCACTGACATAGTACATGCATGGCAGGGTGTTGGGGAGTGTTTCATTCTGTTGTATATAGGGTTGCAATGAGTTGAACTCAACTCAATGGCACTTAACAAAAACAACAGCCCAGGGAAAGATAAAAACTCAAATTTTGAAGTACAGTTTCTATGGTATCTGGATCATTTTTGTACTAACATAAAATTGAAAAAGTGTAAATCAAACTGTTATAATTCAGAGACCATGTGTTATATTTGGTCTTTGTCCTTGGTTTCTGATGCACAACTCCTAAAACTCTTGTAATTTCCTGAGAGACAGGAGTAGCTTTTGTTCCAATAATGTAACTTTTGGCAAGTCCCTCCAAAGCTTCAGGATGGGGGCTGGTTGATAGAAAAAGAACACCTTGAATCGAATTCTGGCACTTTCAGCCTCCTCTCCCTTCTGGAGAAAGGAGGGAAGCTGGAGATGAAATTAATAATTGAAAATTATGTGATGAAATCCCCTATGTGATAAAATCCCCATAAGAAGCCCTATGTGGTAGCATTTAGAGAGCTTCTGAGTCCATGAATGAATCCACATGTGGGAAGGGTAGCACATCCCAACTCCACAGGACAGAAACCATCCTTCCAGACTGTGTATTATGTGCCTCTTTATCAGGCTATTTATTTGTTTTCTTTATAATATCCTCTACAGTAAACTGGTAAAAATAAAGAAAGCATGTTCTGAGTTCTGTGAGCTACTCTAATACGTCAACAGACCAGAAGAGGAAGAGGATGGGGTTTTGGGGGGAAGGGGCATGGAAATAAACTCATGACTGGCATTTGTGGTGAGAACAGTTTTGTGGGACTGAGATGTTAAACTATGGGATCTGCACTAACTCAGGGTAGTTAATGTCAGCATTGAATTGCTGAATACTCAGTTGGTGTCCAACGAATAAGAAAATTAGTAATTAGTGAACAGAAAATGCTCCAAAGATAACATAGTAAGTTATATATAGCAGGTGTCTCTGTCATACAACCAGGGCATAAGAGAATGGGGAAATGGTAGTGGAAGTGCCACTAAGATTAGAGCATCCAAAAAGTGTCCTCATCTCCATTTCTATTTAACATTATTTTTGAGGTATTAGCCAATTGAATCAGAGAAGAAAACAATTCTAATTTTTATAATTTTGCATAAAAATTAGATAGGAAAATTTAAAACCATTTATTTGTAGATCATATTATGTCATATTCACAGCCCCAGATAATTCAACAATAGAACAGAATAAAATAATCTTAGTAAAATCAGAAGAAAATCAACAAACATCTATCAATACCTTCATATATATATATATAATTACTTAGCTGTGGAAAACAGTATGGTGGTACTATGTTATTGCTAAGTGCCATCAAGCTGGGTCTGACTCATAGCAACCCTCATAGGGTTTCCAATGGCTGATTGTTTGGGGGAGTGGACTGCCACATCCTTCTCACATTTTAGCAATGCTGGAGATCGAACCTGGTCCTCAGAGAGTGCAGAGCAGGCATCCTCCCAACTGAGCTAAACCACAGCCCTTGGTGATGCTACAGTGAATTAAAAATAGAATTACCATGTTGTTGTTAGGTGCAGTCGAGTCCATACCCAACTCACAGTGACCCTACGTACAACAGGCAAAACACTATTGGCAGTGCTTTTCTGTCATTCATAGGGTTTTCAATGGCAGATAGATTTTTGGGAGTGGGTTGCCAGGTCCTTCTCCCAAGCCTACAGTATCTGTTGTTCCCAGGCGGTTTCCCATCCAAGTACTAACCAGGCCCAACACTTCTTAGCTTCCGAGATCTGACGGGATTGGAAGCCACAGTGCTATGGCTGCAGGCAGAATTACCATATGATGTAGCAATTCTACTTTTGGATGTAATTGGCCTTCCACATCCATCGGTTTTGGATCTGTGGATTCAAGCAACCACAGACTGAAAATATTAGGAAAATGTTGTGTCTGTACCAAACATGCATAGATTATTTTCTTGACATTACTCTCTAAATAGTATATGACTATTTACATGTACATTGTATTGGTGTGATAAGTAATACAGAGAATTTAGTGTATACAGGAATATGTGGATTCCGCCATTTCGCCTTCACGCAGACGGCAGGATAGAATCCCGGAGACCCGGAGGGGACTTCGCCCACACACCCATGGGAGCCGGACCCAACACGGAATGCAACCTTGACATCACACTGTCACCCTGCCCACGGGACACAAACTGCAAGTTTCGGGCTTTGGGCCAGAAATCTCTGATTTGGGGAATTGGCGCCTGAACTACATGGGACAGGGAGAACCCCAGGGAGGACACCACAGGCTTCACTGCTTCTCAAACAATACAAGAGACACAGAATATTTCGTGGAACCATCTCTTTGGTCATTGTGGGGCAATCTGCCATTATCTACGTAATCGGCAAAATCTCTATAGACTAAGACAGACTGCTCCTGCAGATTGTGTGAAAACACTGCCATCCTGAGTTCTGGAGGGAGCACTGCTTCCTGCAGTATCAACTTCATCTGGTGTAACTGGGTGCCCACAGTGTACCTACAAGAACATACAAGAGTTTTTTGTTTTTGTTTTTGTTTTTGTTTTCTTTTCTTTTTGTATGGGGATTTGAATCCAGGGTCTTGCACCTGCTTGCTTTGTAGGTGCTGGACCGCCGCGCTGCACCCCCAGCCCATATTTTTTTTTACTTTTTGAGACAGGGGCTTGCTGGGTTGCACAAACTGCCTCTGATCTCAGGCTTGTGGTCCTCCTGCCTCCGACCTCAAGCCGCTGGGATTGCAGGGGTGCACCACCGCACCTGACTACAAGTGTTTTATATGTGTGTGTGAGCGTGTATGCATGGTTTTGTTTTTGTTTTGATTTTGTTTTTTTGTTTTTTGGGTTTTGTTGTTGTTGTTGTTGTTGTTGTTGTTTGCTTTTGTTATTTTGTATGGGGGTTTGAAACCACGGTCTTGCGTCTATTGCTTTGTAGGTGCTGGACTGCCACGCTGAACCCCCAGCACATATTTTTTTTTTTTTACTTTTTGAGACAGGGTCTCGCTGGGTTGCGCAAGCTGCCTGTGATCTTGGGCTTGCGATCCTCCTGCCTCCACCCCCCAAGCTGCTGGGATTGCAGGTGTATACCACCGCACCTGACTACAAGCGATTTTATACGTGGGTGGGAGCGTGTATGCATGAGGTTTTTATTTTCTTTTTTCTTTTTAATTTTTTTATTTTCTTTTTATTTTCTTTTTTCTTTTTATTTTTTCTTGCTTTCTTGTTTTACTCTTCCCTCTTTCTATTCTCCTTCTCTTTTTCTTATGCTATATATGCATCCTTGTATTATTTTACCATCAGAGCCCCCACACATCTGTCAGTTTGCCACAATGTGAGGGCTTGCATGTTGTGATGAGGCTGAGAGCTCTGCCACTGTAATCTTGGACATGAGCAAGGTTACCCATTGTGGACAGGTTTTTAGTTGAGCTTCCAGACTAAGACAGACGAGAGAGTAGGACCTGGTGAACCACTCCCGAAACAACTAGCCATTGAAAACTCTATGAATAGCAAAGAGACACTGTCAGATATAGTGCCGGAAAATGAGGCCCCTAGGTTGGAAGGCACTCAAAAGACTGCCTCCTCCAAGTAGAGTCTACTGTGATGACAGAAATGGAGTACAGCCCCAGGGTGCTCAACTTGCTGATGTGGCACCACTCAAAATGAGGAGAAACAACTGTAAACATCCATTAATAATTGGAACATGGAATGTACGTAGTATGAATCTAGGAAAATTAGAAATAGTTAAAAGAGAAATGCAGCTCATAAACAGGCATCAGTGAACTAAAATGGACTGGCATAGGCCATTTTGAGTCAGACAATCATATGGTCTACTATGCTGGGAATGATAAACTAAAGAGAAATGGGGTTGCATTCATCATCAAAAAAGACATTTCAAGATCTGTCATGAAATACAGTGTTGTCAATGATAGAATAATATCCATACGCCTACAAGGAAGGCCAGTTAATATGACTATTATTCAAATTTATGCACCCATCACTAAGGCCACAAATGAAGAAAGGGAAGACTTCTATCAGCTTCTGCAATCTGAAATAGATCAAACATGCAATCAAGACATACTGATAATCACTGGTGACTGGAACGCAAAGGTTGGAAACAAAGAAGAAGGCTCGGTAGTTGGAAAATATGGTCTTGGTGACAGAAACGAAGCTGGAGATCGCATGATAGAATTTTGTCAGACCAATGACCTTTTCATTGCAAATACATTTTTTCAACATCATAAATGGAGACTATACACATGGACTTCACCAGATGGAACATACAGGAATCAAATTGACTACATATGTGGAAAGAGACGATGGAAAAGCTCTGTACAAAATGCCAAAACAAGACCAGGTGCTGACTGTGGATCAGACCATCAACTTCTCATATGCAAGTTCAAACTGAAGCTGAAGAAAATTAGAACAAGTATATGAGAGCCACGGTATGACCTTGAGTCTATCCCACCTGAGTTCAGAGACCACCTCAAAAATAGGTTTAATGCATTAGACACAAATGATAGGAGACCAGAAGAATTGTGGCATGACATAAAAGATATCATTCAAGAAGGAAGCAAAAAGTTCTTAAAAAGACAAGAAAAAAAGAAAAGACCAAATTACATGTCAAAAGAGACACTGAACCTTGCCCTCGAACATCGAGCAGCTAAAGCAAAAGGAAGACATGATGAAGTTAAGGAACGAAACAGAAGATTTCAGAAGGCAGCTCGAGAAGACAAATACAAATATTATAATAACATATGCAAGAAGCTGGAGGCAGAAAACCAAAAGGGAAGAACACTCTCTGTGTTTCTCAAGCTTAAGGAAGTGAAGGAAAAATTCAAGCCTCTAGTGGCAATAGTGAAAGATTCTACAGGGAAAATATTAAATGATGCAGGAAACACCAAAAGAAGATGGGAAGAATACACAGAGTCATTATACAAGGAAGAGTTGGTAGATGACCAACCATTCCAAGAGGTTGCATATGAAGAGGAACCAATGGTGTTGAAGGACAAAGTGGAAGCTGCCTTGAAGGAACTGGTGAAACACAAGACTCCAGGAATTGATGGGATACCAATAGAGATGTTTCAACAAACAGATGCAGCATTGGAGGTGTTAACATGTTTATGCCAACAGATTTGGAAAACAGCTACTTGGCCAACTGACTGGAAGAGATCCATATTTGTGCCTATTCCCAAAAAAGGGGATCCAACTGAATGTGCAAACTATGGGACAATATCATTAATATCGCACACCAGCAAAATTCTACTAAAGATCATTCAGAAGCGATTGCAGCAGTATATAGACAGGGAATTACTGGAAAATCAAGCGGGATTCAGAAGAGGGCGGGGAACTAGGGACATCATTGCTGATGTCAGGTGGATATTAGCTGAAAGCAGAGAATATTAGAAAGATGTCTATCTATGTTTTATTGACTATGCAAAGGCATTTGATTGTGTGGATCATAACAAATTATGGATAACACTTTGGAAAATGAGAATACCAGAACACCTAATTGTGCTCATGAGAAATCTGTACATGAACCAGGAGGCAGTTGTTCAAATAGAACAAGGAAACACTGAGTGGTTTAAAGTTGAGAAAGGTGTGCGTCAGGGCTGTATACTTTTACCCTATCTCTTCAATTTATACGCTGAGCAAATAATCCGAGAAGCTGGACTTTATGAGGAAGAACATGGCATCAAGATTGGAGGAAGACTCATTAACAACCTGCGTTATGCAGACGACACAACTCTGCTTGCTGAAAGTGAAGAGGATTTAAAACATTTACTGATGAAGATCAAAGATCATACCCTTCTATATGGGTTACGACTAAACATCAACAAAACAAAAATCCTTACCACAGGGTCAGCATGCAACTTCACAATAAATGGAGAAAAGATTGAGGTTGTCCAAGATTTTGCTTGGCTTGGCTCTATAATCAACACTTGTGGAAGCAGCGTCAAGAAATCAAAAGACGCATTGCTCTGGGAAAAGCTGTGGCAAAAGATCTCTTTAGAGTATTGAAAAGCGAAGATGTCACATTGAAGACGAAGGTGCGTCTGACTCATGCCATGGTATTTTCAGTCGCATCATATGGTTGTGAAAGCTGGATGTTGAACAAGAGAGACAGAAAAAGAATTGATGCTTTTGAATTGTGGTGCTGGAGACGTCCATTGAATATACCATGGACTGCCAAAAGAACCAAGAGATCTGTCCTAGAAGAAGTGCAACCAGAGTGCTCCTTGGAAGCAAAAATGGTCAAACTGCGTCTTACATATTTCGGACGTGTAGTCAGGAGAGATCAATCCCTGGAGAAGGACATCATGTTTGGGAGAGTGGCAGGTCAACAGAAAAGAGGAAAACCCTCCACCAGATGGATTGACACAGTGTGTGCAACAATGGGCTTAAACATAAATAAGATCCTTTGCCTGGCACAGAATCGGGAAGTGTTTCGATCTGCTGTACATAGGGTCGCTATGAGTTGGACTTGACTCGGCGGCACCTAACAACAACAACAAGGAATATGTGTATTGTTACATGCAAATAGCACACCATTTTATACAAGGCCCTTGAGCATTCTCAGATTTCAGTATACATGGGCTGGGGAGTCCTGGAACCACTTCCCTACATATAAGGGAAAATTGTATTCCTTTTTTGCCACTGAGAAAACAGACCAAGGGAAATTAAATAACTTGCCCAAGGTCTGTTGCAAGCAAGTAAGTGCTAGGGCCAATATTCACTTCTCTCTTTACCCCTAAGCCGCACATCCTGTGAATATCCAGTGTCCAGGGTCCTACTTAGTTAAAGTTAGTAAAATTTCCAAACTCTGTTGTCCCATGTTTCACAATGTGTGAGGGAAACAGACAAATGCAATTATAGAATTACATAAGTATGAATCATTATAATTATGATCTAAGGCTAGTTGTGGCATGAGCTGAAATTGAGGTACAAATAAAAGCAAATGAGAGAACAGAGATTGGGGAGATAAGGGCAGACCAGAAAGCCTAAACACCTTTTTCATGGAGATGGGGGAGCCAGAATATTTCTAAGAGTTGTCTAGGAAGACACAACTACTTATGGAAGTATAAAAATGGCACAGATGTTGTCATAACATCCCATTTTGGCTGTGCAGCAGGAAAGAATGTGAGCAGTGTGTCGGAAAAGGAAAAAGGAAATGTGGGGCAGGGGCTCCAGGAAAGGCCTGACTCTGGGGCAAGATCCACAGCAGTGATGGGCAGTTGACATTCTAACCTCCTAAAAGGACACATGGCCTGGGACTGGGAACAATGTCCATAGAGTCTGCTTTAGAAGTGGGCACCATGCTTGTTGTCTTTAGACAGAGGTCACCCATGTAGTGAACAATGGGGGCACATTGTTATTTCCAGAATTGTTTGAACCCAATCCCATTAGATGGTTGACAGCTCCTTGGAAACATCTATGGCCTCAGGAAGAACAATATGGTAATATTTAGGTATGGTACGTGGACCCCCTTCTAGAAGGTAGTCCGGGTCTGCACCATTATTGGTAAGGGAACTAAATTGGAATCAGGACCCTGTGGCAAATTAGAAGTCAGAACAATCAAGCATGGAATCAGGTGTTAAATACGTAGCTCAGTGATAGAGCACTTGCTAGCACCTGAATGGACCTGGGTTTGATTTCCCAGCAACACCCCACCACACACACACACACAGAATCAAGGGGCACAGGAAAGCTGTAATCTCATTGATACCTCCCAGGCCCACAAGATATCAGGCTGAGAACAGCAAGATGCAATCCACTCACCAGACAGCAATGGGGATGGGCTGTTTTAAAAGCATATACTTTCATACTTTCCTATTCTAGTGTGTTAGATTAAAATAGAGTTGAGATTGTATTCTACCAAATGAATTTTAAACATTTTTTCACATGATTCTACTTTTCTGTGTGTGGTACACAATATCAATAGATTTTCTTAAACCATCCTTGCTTTCTTAGGAAAAAACTCAATCATGGTGTCATGTGCCTCAATCACAGTCTGGATTCAATTTGCTAATATGTTAGCCAGAGTGGTTGCTTCTATATGCTAATGAAGTAGGCCTACAGGATTTCTTTTTGGGTCGGGTCCTCTCTCTGAGTTTATCAGAATTGTGGTAGCTTTGTAAAAGTGACTTGAAAATTTGCACTTTTTTTTTTTTTTTCCTGGAACAGGTTAGTGTGGGAAATGTGTTCCTTGAAGACTAAAAAACTACTCAAATATAAAACAGTCTCATCTCATGTCTCTTTAGAAAGACTCAACTATATAACCTTCTTTCTTTTTCTGTTTTTCTTTCTTTTCTGGTACTTGGGGGTTGAATCTAGGACCTTACACATAACTTTGTAAGTGCTCTACCACTAGGATGCACCCTTAGGTCATTTTTATTTTTTGAGTCAGGGTCTTGATAAATTATGCAAGCTGCCTCTGGCCTCGAACTCATGATCCTCCTGCTTTAGCCTCTGGAGTTGCTGGGATAAGAGGTGTGCACCACCACACTCAGCTCAATGACTACATAACTTTTTCCATAGTTATTGATCTATTCATATTTTATCTTGGAATTTCATAGTTAATATTTTTCTAGAAAATGACCCACTTAATCACAACTTTAACATTTCTTGGCACAGTATAAATAATAGCCTCATATAACTTAAAAACATTTGGCATTATTTTTTGTAACTACACATTTTTGCCTTCTCATTTTTCTTATTTGTCCCATAACCTTGTCTATTCTTCGAACCAGCTCTTAAAAACGTTCTTCTACTTTACCAATTGTTATTTTCTCTATGTTTCTATTTTTGCTTTTTTTAATCTTTTCTTGGCTTTTTTTTAAAGCTTGATTGATTGCAGTTCTGTGGATTGAACCCAGGTCCTTGTACATGCTAGTGCTCTACCACTGAGCAACAACCCCAGCCCTTATTCACACTTTTTGAATTTCATAACTTTTTCTGTAACTAGATATTTTAATATTTAAAAATTCAATAGGAACATTTTTGGAAATATTTTTTTCAATAGGAACTTTTGAGTTTATACCTAGAAGTGGAATGCCTGGATCATGTGGTAATTTTATTTAACTTTTTGGAAGAACTGCCAAACTTTTCCATGGCAGCTGTACCATTTCACATTCTCACTCGCAATTTTTGAGAGTTCCAATTTTTACACAACCTGGCTAATATTTGTTATTGTAGTTATCCTGGTGGGTGTAAACTGGTAACTCATTGAGGTTTTTATTAGCATTTCCATATGACTAATGTCTTGAGCATGTCTTCATGTATTGTTGAGGTCATTTGTGTATCTTCTTTGAAGAAGTATCTATTCAGAGACCACTACCATTTCTCATGGAAGAATACCAAGAATCTAGATCAGCAACCAACAATGTAGAACGTAGCCTTCCTTTTTGTTTTTATTTTCTTTTTCTTTCTTCCGTGCAGTACTGGAGAGTTGAACTCAGGGCCTCACACATGCTTTTTGCAAGTGCTGTACCACTAGGCCACACCCGCCACCCTTTTTTCACTTTTTGAGACAGGGTCTTGCTAAATTACGCAGGCTGTCTCTGGCCTCAAACTTGCTATTCTCCTTCCTCCACCTCCTGAGTTGCTGGGATTATAGGCATGCGCCACCACACCCAGCTAGAAGACAGCTTTCCTGTCATCCAATTTAGTATTCTTTACAAGTGGGGGACTGGATGATGTGGAGATATCCTCTGTTAAGACTACGAAAGAACAAATCTTTTATTTCAGCATTGTTGTTAGGTGGCATCAAATTGGGTCCAACTCATAGTGACCCTATGTACAACAGAATGAAACACCATCCAACAATGTGCCATGCACACCATCTTTTCATGTTTGAGCCCATTGTTGCAGCCACTGTGTTTCTTCACAGTTTGAGTCATGCCACATCAGCAGATGGAGGTACCAGGGGCTTTACTCCATTTTCATCAAGAATGACTCTACTTTGAGGAGGCAACACTTCCCCAGTCATCTTTTGAGTGCCTTCTGAGGGGCTCATTTTCCAGCACTATATCTGAAAGTATTTATCTGCTATTCATAGGGTTTTCAATGGTAACTGATTTGGGAGTGGGCTGCCATGTCCTTCTCCCTACTCTGTCTTAGTCTGGAAGTTCAGCTGAAACTTGTCCACCATGGATGGCCCTGCTGGTATCTGAAATACTAGTGGCATAACTTTCAGCACCACAGCAACATGCAAGCCCCCACAGCATGACAAGCTGACAGACATGTGGGGGATTTCAGCATTATACCTAGGTAAATAGTAAAGACGTAAAATTTAAGGACCCAGTAGAATATAATTAAAACATTAACTCTGCACACCAATGAGTTTAATTAAACATTTATTGAATGGTTACTGTCTGTATAGTGCTATGTTAGGCACAAGGAAAGAAAAGATACTAACACCTCAAAAACCCCAAACATGCCTGTCCCCAATCTAATCTTTAGAAGATATACATAAGACAAAAACTGACATAGGAAAATGACAAAAATAGTTGTATTTAAAAACAAAAACTTTAAATTGTAGTTTCATAGCTTTTGGCCTTTTATCACGTAGTATAGTCATTCCACCAGTCTATGCAACTTTATAGACCCAACTCTTTAGGATTAGGTTCTCACTGGATAGCACCTTTAGTATTAAAAGGTAGTACTTAAATTGGTCCTTTGTCACATGCCTGTAATCCCAGAAGTTTTGGAGGCTAAGGCAGGAGGATCATGAGTTTGAGGCCAGAGGCACCCTGTGCAATTTTGCAAGACCCTGTCTAAAAATAAAAACAAAGAGCAGGGGGTGCAGCTCAGTGCTGGAGCACTTGCCTAGCATGCTTGAGGACCTGGGTTCAACTTCCCCAGGACTAGGGGAAAAATGGTATTTTATGAGGTCCTATTTTTGTCCACAACAGAAAAAACTTCTCTTAAAGTGATGTTGCAAAAACAAAACAAACAAAACACCAATATGGTGGAAACACAATTCTTAAGTCCTACCTATTTTGAGTGAAGTACCAGAGAGGATGTTTTGCAATGATTGTGGTTTTAAGATGTGAGTGGTGGCACATGCCTGCAATCCCAACACAAGGAAGGTAGAGGCAGGAGGATTGCAGCAAGTTTGAGGCCAGCCTGGTCTACATAGTGAGTTCCAGGCCAGCTGGGGCTATGTAGTGAGGCACTGTATCAACAAAACAAAATAAAACAAAAGAAAAGAGGTTGAAGCCAGCCTGGGATATATATCTATATCTATATATACCTATATATCTATATATCTATATATATATATATATCCCTGTCTCAAAACCACAAAAAACAAATTGGGAGGCTGAGGCAGGAGGATTGAGTTTGAGGTCAGAGGCAGCCTACACAACTTAGCAAGATCTTGTCTCAAAATAAAAAGTAGAAAATGGGCTGAGGATGCAGCTCAGTGGCAGAATACTTGCCTAGTATGTGTGAGGTTTTGAGTTCAACATCTCAGTACTGCCAAAAAAAAAAAAAAAAAAAAAAAAAAAGGCAAGCAACATTTTGGTATTTTGGTTAATGCTTTACCAAAATAATTTGAGTACAGTTTACTTTATGAAATTTTCACAAATATACAAAGATAGGAAAAATTAGGAATATTTGAAGTCGTATTAAACCAGTCTGAATACTTTTATTTCCAAGGTTGAGCCCGTAGCCTTAAATGTGGTTCTGTTGCTGGGTGCAGTGGCTCACGCCTATAATTCCAGTGACTCTGGAGGCGGAGGCAGGATTACAGGTTTGATCCTAGAGGATGTCTACATAATTTAGTGAGACCCTGTCCAAAATTAAAAAATAAATAATGGGCTAGGGTATGCAGCCTTGTGGTAGTGCACTTGCAAAGTATGTGCAAAGCCCTGGGTTCAACACCCAAGTCTCACTGGTTCTGTAACTTGATGTTACCTGAGTCAGATTTCTGGCTACGTGAGAAAGCTACACTAATTTCTTTAGTTATGTACCTTTATCCTAATCCAGTCTAGTAGATCAAAAATATTTATTGACTATTATAATACATTTAAAGAAAAGCATTTCCTATCTCTAAGGATATTTAAAAGAACACTTACCAGCTGGCGATGGAGCTCAGTGGCAGAGTGTTTGCCTACCACATGTAAGGCCCTAGGTTTGATCCCCAGGAGCACAGGGGAAAGTAACACAAACCCTTGAAAACAGTTATTATAAGCTCTAAATGCAACTTGAGAAGCATTTTGAGCAACAGCAGCCCGATTAAGTGAAGGATAATGTTCACTTGGAGGGAAATATTTTTTAAAAGCATTTGTTATAAACACACCACATGCATCAACTCCCTACCTCAATTCCACCATTTTATTATTTATTTATTTATTTATTTGTGGTACTGGGGGTTGAATCCAGGGCCTCGTGCTTTGCATACTTTGCAAGTGCTGGACCACTAAGCTCCACACCCAGCCCATTTTTTAACTTTTTGAGACAGGGTCTTGCTAAATTACAGACTGTCTCTGGTCTCAAACTTGTGATCCTCCTGCCTCCACCTTCCGAACCACTGGGATTACAGATGTGCAGCACCATGCCTGGCACGCATTTTAACATTTTGTATATTGTTTTTCAATACTTTTCACATAAAGATGACTTCCTTTTCTGGATGTAGTTCTCTAGAATCTAAATGCCACATTTGTTCTAATTAACCTGAACTAAAATCTGGATCTGGGGGTTGGAGTTAAGCTCTAGTAGAATGCTTGCTCCATGTGCTGAGACCTTGGGTTCGATCCCCCGCACTGCAAAAATGGGAGAACTTGGCAGCTCACTCCCAAAACAATCAGCCATGAAAACCCTACGGAAAGCAGAGAAGCACTGTCAGATACAGTGACTCTTGTTCTCTTGTACATTGGGTCACTGAGTTGACTCAACTTAACAGCACCTAATAATCTGGATCTAGAATCTCACTGAAAATTAGTCTGTGACACTGGAGTACCACAAGTTTTACCTTAGATCCTTAACACATTGGCAGACATGAATGGTGGCTATAAGAGATTAAAGTCTGTACTTTCCTTTTTTCTTTTTTGACACAGTATCTTACTAGGTAACCCAGGACACCCTTGAATTCAAAAGCCTCTTGCTTTGGCCTCCTAAATGCTGGGATTACAGGTGTGTGCCACCATGCCCAATTTGAGGCCTGCATTTTCAAAAATGGTTGAACGAAATTATGGAAAAACAAAATCTCCCCTTGATGGTGTGAAGAAAATGTACTTTTCAAGTCAAAATCATGCTTGAGACTGACATAGAAACTTAGTTTCCTAAGGCAAAAATGAAGCTACACTGACTCAAATCTGCATCAAAGTTTAATGTTTACAAATAAAAAAAATTCTTTAAAATTTTTCCTCAAAAAAATTAATGATGGACCTGGGTCAGTTGGTATATACAGAGGCAGGATTAATCACAAGCTCAACTTCATGATGTAAAAAAGAGGCTCTGATGAAATTATTTTAGACAATTCAGTCAACATTCAAGTTTTTCATAATCTAATGTGTCATTTTGTCTTTTCTAAAATGTACTTCACCCCAGTGATAGGGACTAAAGCCAGGACCTGGCATATGCCAGGCAACTGCTCTACCGCTGAGCTACCTTCCCAGCCCATCTTTTCTAAATAATAAAACAATAGGTCTTATCATAAAGGTCTGAGCATGTAAAATATAACTGGATCAAATGTAATATTTTTATTTTAAAAATGAGCACCTAGTAATTACAGGGATAATTCAATTCTAAAACACCAATGGTTCTGTATGACAATATATAAAAATACAAAACTTGGGGCGGCTCAGCGGTAAAGATCATGCTTGGTAAGGGCAATGCACTGGGTTCAATCTCTAGTGCAAACGCACGTACATACACACACTCGTTCTCAAAGCAACTGTAAAATTTCTCCACCTTAAAAAATTTGGAGGTGGGGGAACCAAACTAGGTAACGTGCAGAAAGTAAGCTATTTCACAGGACATTAAAAACTGGTATTCTAGGGATTAGGGATGAAGACCAGTGGTAAAGTGCTTGCCTAGCATGTGAGAGGCCCTGGATTTGATCCCCACCACCTTAGGTGGAAAAAATGGTTTTCTGTCCTCAGCTAGAGATAAATGAAGTACATAAAGATGTCACATATGTATTTAACTCAAGCTAGATTACTAAATTAGCACATGAATGAGTTTCAGGTTCACCTGGCATTAGACACTGGTATGAAATCACAGAAGATAAATTTCCCTTTATATCAGCAATTACTGCTAACCAAAGCTAAAACTGGACTTTCTATATAGATAATAAAACTACAAAGTTTCTAAATTAATCTAGTTATACTACTGATATGTAACATCTAATGCTTAATCTAGAAGCAGCAAAACACCATCTTCTCTAGAGAATAATCTTTCTAGTCTGATCATCTGGAATGTTACAATCTTGGGTTTAAACATCCACTAAAAAAAGTCTTGTTCATTAGAAAAATAAGGTTAGGCTGGGTGTAGTCATGTGCACCTGTAGTTCCAGCTACTTGGGAGGCTGAAGCAGGAGGATTTCAAGTCTAAGGCCAGCTGGGACAACACAGAAATCCCTGTTCCTTGTAAGAAAAAATAACAAGGCTGGGGATGTAGCTCAGTGGTAGAGCATATACTCAAGGCACTGGGTTAGACCCCCAGCACCATAAAAAGCGGTAAAACATCACTCTATAGATGTACAGCCTAATTCTATGTGAAATGGAAGATGAGGGATTTGTTCAAGATCACATGACTAATCAGCACAAGATCTAGACTAACTCCAGGTTGCTGCTCTAATGTACCAAAAAAGTTCTAGGCCAATACATATGTTTAATCTGACAAACCAGTAGATATAATCTTTAAGTTTAACCTAGTAGGAATATAAAATCTTAGCATATATGACTGGTTTGGTATTAAACTATATGTTGCAAATAAAACATAATATATATAAAATCAATGGCATCTTTTGAATGCTAGACCTTAATGTTTTATTAAACAGATAAAATCAATTGGAGCCCAACTTAGCATTGCTAAATATGGATATATTCAAACTCTGTTAATTTGTGTGAAATTCCCTCTATTTAGATAGGAATCACTTGAGTTAAACACTTCAATCTTTAGCAGTAATTTTACTCAGGCACAGTGGCACAGTCAGTAATCTCAGGGATTTGGGAGGCCAGAGGCAGCCTGCGCAACTTGGTGAGACTCTGTCTAAAGATAAAAAATAAAAAAGGGGGCTGGAGGTAAAGCTTAGCAGTACAGTGCTTGCCAAATATGGGCAAGGTCTTGGGTTCAACACCCTAGTACTATAAAAAACCAAAAAGTTTGATTTCTCAGAATATCTGCTCTCTTCAAAAGAATTGATAAATTTACCAAAATGACTCACACTAAGATGACAGATCCATGAATAACAAGATGTCTACATTTCTCTGTACGCATGAGCTAAACTTACTACATAGAATAACCCTATTTCTTAATATCGGTAAGTACTTTCAAAAGGAAATCACTGATAAGAGCTGTAGGAAAAATAAGCAATCTAAAAAATACAGACAGTACATGTGGTATTTAGGTGTTAAACCCAAGGCCTGTACATACTTTGCAAGTGCTCTTCCACTAGTTGCACCCATAGCTCATTTGAGTTAAGCAGGCTACCTCTGGCCTCCAGCTTTTGATCTTCCTACAACCTCCCAAGTCACTGGAATTACAGGCATGCACAACTGCAGGGAGCCAAAAATGAAATATTAATTGAATAAAAGACTTTGTGGTAACATTTTCCGTGAACAAATATATTGGGGAGATTTATACATTATTTGAAAAGTTAATTACTGTCAGAAAACTGTTAAGATTTTGCTACATAAAATTACTACCTTAAATTTAACCAATTCCCACTATTCAACCATACAGCAAGATGTCCTGAAACAGTTTCATAAATATTTCATGAAAGAGACAATCAAGCTAAAGCAAACACCAATTGTTCATCCTATCTTGCAGTCAATATGGCCTTTATTAACATGCAACTATTTGCTACAAGATATATAAATTTGCCTACTCTTTGTTGCATCTGCAGCCACAGCACCCTGGTGTCCAATCCCTCCTGATCTCAGCAGCTAAACAGTGTTGGCTTGGTTAGTTCTTTGATGGGAGACTACCTGGGAATACCAGGTGCTGCAGGATAGAGAGAAGGACCTGGCAAACCATTCCCAAAAACAATCTGCCACCAGAAACCCTATGAATAGCAGAGCACTGACAATATTGCAGGGAATGGCACAGTATTGGAGAGTTTTTCATCTATTGTACGTAGGGTTGCTGAGTTGCACCTGATTCTATGGCATCTAACAACTCTTTGCCCAGATTTTACTTATTTATGTTTTTGCAGCACTGGTGGGCCGAACCCAGCGCCACATTACAAACACTCTACCACTGAACTGCACCCCCAGCCCCTTTCTTGAGATAGGATCTAAGTTACACGGGCTGCCAGTGGCCTCAAATTTGTGATCCTCCTGCGTCCATTTCCTGAGTCGCTGGGAGTAATTTTATCTTACTGTCCTAAACTTAAGGTTTCTTTTGGATGTAACACATACAGTAACCTATAAAAACTGGTCAAAGATAAACTATTGCCTTTTGAAATAATCATTTAGATTTATAACTGGTATTATTTGCTACTTGGTAGCAAATACTTGGTGGCTGGAGATTGAAGCAAAGGACCTTAGGCATGCCTAGACAAGCACTCTACTGTTCAGCTACACCTTCAGCCCTACAATATAATTTTTACACTTGATATATGATCTTCTATACTAAGAAACGTACCAATATGTCTTCAGAAGGTACTAAAATATGCAATTTATATTTAACAGTTTTTAATAAGCTAGAAAGTACAATGTTGAGGTTTTCTATAAGTTAATTTTGGTTATGATTTCTGCAGTTTCCAGAAAAACTGGTCCATATTAAGCTTGTCTTAAGAAACTGAAGACTTAAATGTATACACCTCATAACGACAGCTTTGTTCTACTAAGAGACAGTATTAAGTCCAACTCCAGTGCTTCTTTTCCCATTCTTCAGCAAAGACACTGCAATAGTTTTTCAAAACTTTTTGTCTATTTAATATAAAAGCTGAATGACTTCCTTGTGAGTTTGATTTCAGAAGACCCACGATTATAGTAACATATTTATTAGAACATATTTTAATTAATAGCAGATAATTCATGTACTATATCTAAGTGCATTATAAGATTTTCACTGCATTGCTCCACATTTTTCATATTTTATAGTGTTCCAATTAGATGGAGGAAGACTGGAATAGTTCAGAAAAGTCTAGCTTTTAAGATCTAGACAAAGCTCATAGTGTTTTAAAACACATTTAAACAAGTGGAAGTATAATCCCAAGAAACTATAAAGAATGAAAACTGCAAAGAAAGCTTTACACTAAAAAGAAGTACAGTACTTCAGATTGCCCCAAACACACAATGCAAAGAACTCTTTAAGTCATATTGTTTGTTGACCATCTAACTACAGTTAAAAAGTTACTGTTCCAAAAGTTGTACTTAGGTAATAACCTTCCAAAATTGCTTTAAATAAAGTTCTTAATTGTACCAGTAAATACAAGATACACTTAAACAATACTGCAGTTTATCCAAATAAAAACAAAAACAAAAACAAAACAAAACAAAAAAATGGAAAAAAAGAAGAAAAACCACACACACAAGGAATTTCAACTCTTATTCTTTGAGAGTTATAAAAATCAATGCTTTGGCTAAGTTATAAACATGTTTTTCATGTAATTATTTGCATAACTGTAGTAATGCTATCAGTGGTTATAAGATCAGAATTGGTTTTTTAAAAAACACTAAAAACATAAAAATACTTAGCCCCATTATTTACCTGTAGAACATGTTCATTTATGCCTACATTTCAGCATTTACTGTTTCACCGATCCAATTTTAAAAGTCACTCCAAAGGATAAAGCAAAACCACCTACAAATTGGCATATTTGTTTATTTCTCAGTTTGTGAAAACGTCCTTAATTTGTTGATGTAGCAAACAAATTTCAACTCTGATTGCTATGCAAAAGAACAGAAGATAATCTGCTTTGCAATTAACTTTATAGTTCAATTGCATACAGGCAACATGCTATATATGAAAAAATTACTAACTGAACTACAGGTATTAAATACTGAAAAAATTAACAGTTTATTATAATTTATTTTATTTAACAATCTAGGAAGTTCGCAGCCATCAGCAGTTCCAGTGCAATTTCAGGTGCAATTGGGAATTCGGGGATCTCGGTGGAGCTGTTAGTGTAGCGAACCTTGTAGGTAAAATACATGCATACTTTTGATAGCACATGTGAAGGGATCTCTCTAAAATTGACCTCATTGGTTTCGTTCTCTGCAAACTGACCTGCAAAACAAAAGGATTGTGCATGTTATGGGCTGAATAGTACCCACCCCCCGCCCAAATTACTATGTGGGAATCTTTACCCTTAGTATTTAGGAATATGGTTGCATTTGGACATAGTGTGTTAAAGAGATAATTAAGTTAAAATTAGGTCTCTAAGATGGCAATCCAGTATGATCAGTGTTCTTGTAAGAGAAGATTAGGTCAAGACATGTACAAAGAGAAGTGAAGACACAGGGAGAAGATGACCATTTATAAGGGAAGGAGACAGGTCTCAGAAGAAATCAACTGTGCCAAATTTTTAAACTTCAATTTCTATACTGGAAAACTGTGAAAAAAATAAAGCTCTAGGATTTAAGCCAACAACTCCATGGTTCTTTATTATGGAAGCCTTACCAAGCTAACAACAATGACATACCAAACTAATTCATATTACAAGAGTAACTGTAATTAGCATCAAACAAATTATCTAACTCTGATTTCTGAGTGTAAATAACATTTGAAGAGTCTCCATTAAGACAGCATTTGAGGTTCATCAAGACTGAATTTCAGGGCTTAAAGATGTAGCTCAGTGGTAAGCATTCACCTAGCATGCATAAAGTTCTGGGTTCAATCTCCAGTACCAAAACAAAACAAAAAACAAAAACCCTGAATTTTAATAATTTTAATTCCTCTTCCCAAGAATCTTAGTGGCATGAAGCATGAAGGATAGGAAAGGCTAACTCAATTTTTTAGAAGATTCAGTCCAAGGAATTAAGTCTTTACAGATCAAGAGTCCTGTGCTGTACTGAATCGCTATGTAAAAACAGAGTGCAGCCAGGTATGTGGGTGCAAGCTTGTTATCCCAGTGGAGGCAGAAGGACAGCAAATTTGAGACCAAACGTGGCCTGTATAATTTATTAAGACTGTTTGAACCTGGGACCTCAGAGACTGCAGAGCAGCACTCTACCAACAGAGCTAAATCCCAGCCTGTGAGTCAATATATAAAGCACAAAATAATAGGAACAATACTGTTTGTTTTCCTGGAACTGGGGATTAAACCCAGGGACTCAGGGATGCTAAGCACATGCTCTAACAATGAGCTATATCCTCAGCCTGACTGGTAATTTTTAGCTGGGTGTAGTGGCATATACCTGTAACCCTAGCATGTGGGAGGTGGAGGCAGGAGGACCTTAAGTTCGAGGCCACCCTGGGCTATATAACAAGATCCTGTCTCAAAAAGAATAAAGGGTGGTGGTGGTAGTGAATAGGCTTGTACAGGCAGTTTCTCAAAGATATAAAAACAGCTGGCAACCTATCAACATCATTAGTTATTAAGGAAAGGCAAATCAAAACCACAATGAACTATCACTTCACACTTGGTAGGATAGCTATAATCAAAGACAGACAATACTTATTGACCAAGATGTGTAAAAACTGGGTGTGTATAAACTATTGGTAGGAATGTAAAATGATTCAGCTCCTGTGGAGTCAGTGGTTCCTCCAAAAGTTAAACAGAGAATTACCATATGATCAAACAGTTCCCACTCATACATGCAAAAAACCAGAAAGCAGGTACTTAAACAAATGCCTGTATGTGAATGTTCATAGCAGCACTATTCACAGAAGATAACAAAGCAGAAATACAACCCAAATATTCATTAACTCAGAATAAACAAAATATGCCATACTCACTACAGAATATTATTCAGCCATAAAAAAGGCTGTACAGGTTACCACCTAAATAAAACTGGAAAGCATGATGCCAAGTGGAAAAAGCCAGCTACAAAAGGTCACATATTGTATGGTTCTATCTGTATTTGCCTGCAGCTGTAGCCCTGTGGCATCTGATCCCATCAGATCTCGGAAGCTAAGCAGGGTCGGGCCTGGTTAGTACCTGGATGGGAGACTGCCTGGGAACACCAGAAGTTGTAGACTAGAGAGAAGGACCTTGCAACCCCCTCCCAAAAATCAATCTGCCATTGAAGACCCTATGAACAGCAGAGAAGCACTGACAATAGTGTTTCCCCTGTTGTACAGAGGGTTGCTATGAGTCGGATACTGACTCGACGGCACCTAACAACAACAACAACAACATCTGTATTTAATGTCCAGAATAGGCAAATCAGAAATTAGACTGATGAATGCCAGATTCTGGGCATAGAGACTAGGACAGGTTTTCCTCTTCTTCCTCTTCTGTTCTGCCCCCTAACCCCACAGTTCTGAAGGCTGAACCCAGGGCTTTGTGCATGCCCAGAGCATTCTACCACTAAGCCACAAGGGCAGCTTCCTTTTTATATTTTATTTTGAGACAGGATCTTGCTAAGTTATACAAGCTGTTTCAGGTCTCAAACCTGTGATCCTCCTGCCTCAGCCACCCCAGTAGCTGGGATTAAGGGTGTGTGCCACAGTGATCAGCAGTAGTGCCAGTTTAACAAGTATGGGGCCCCCCACCCCAAGTACTAGGGGTTTGAACCTAAGGCTCATGCATGGTTCTGCAAATGCTCTACAACTGACCTGTACCCTCAGCCCATTTTTCACTTTTTATCTTGAAACAGGGTGTTGCTGAGGTTATATAGGCTGCCACTGGCCTCAAACTTGTGGTCATTCTGCCTCTGCCTCCCAAGAGGCTGGGATTACAGGCATGCACCACTGTACCTGACTGGGATTTCCCTTTTGGGAAATGCTGGGATTTGCTCCTTTTGGAGCAATGAAAATGCTTTGGAACTAGACAGAGGTGATGACTGAACAACACTGTAGATGTAATAAATGCCACTGAATTGTATACCTTAAGTACAGTTCTACTGAATTTTTTTGGAAGTTAAATTTACTTCATGAAAGTGGCACATGAGTGTAATCCCAGTAACTTGGGAAGGGGAGGCAGGGGGAACACAAGTTCAAGGCCAGAGGCAGCCTGTGTAACTTACTGAGACCCTGTCTCAAAATAAAAAAAAGTTAAAAAATGGGCTGAGGGTGCAGCTCAGTGGCACAGTACTAGCAAAGTATGTGTGAGACCCTGGGTTCAACCTCCAGTATCACCACCACTACCACAACAACAAAAACAGGACTGAATTAGGAACATCATCATCAATCAGAGTCTGTAGTCAAGAAGTTGGCAACCCCAAACGAATATAAGAAAATAAACCTTCAAATTACAAAATAATTTTTCAGTCTTTCCCTTCCTCTCTCTCCCTTTCTCTTTTTGGAGCCAACGTTTTACTATGGTGCCCAGGCTGGCCTCCAACTCCTGGGTTTAAGTAATCCTGTAGCCTCAGCTTCCCAAGTAGCTAGGGCTATCGGTGCATATCACTGC
The DNA here is from genome assembly GCA_007922755.1 of Pedetes capensis. Lineage (NCBI taxonomy): Eukaryota > Metazoa > Chordata > Mammalia > Rodentia > Pedetidae > Pedetes > Pedetes capensis. The sequence goes on along the minus strand of VMDO01007741.1, from coordinate 43,535 downwards.
ACCAGCTTTCGCCCTTGTTAAATGCTATGAGTTATTTGATTCAACTTTAAAATACATTTATCAAGCATTAAAAGATTATCTGAAGAAAAAGAAAGAACTAAACTTACCCGGGCCACTCAACATGGCTTTTATTGTTCCCGATGTTAGTGCATGCTCTCTTTTCACAATAAACTCATGTCCATCAGATGATATCAATTTGACATACATAGCATCAGGGCCTTCACAGCCACCATAGGTTTTCTCCTCTCCATCTGAAATAAAGCACGGAAATGACTTTTGGATCATGTTATTAAAAATAAGTAGGCTGGGCTGGGGATCTAGCTCAGTGGTAGAGCACATTCTTAGGATATATGAAGCCCTGGGTTTGATCCCTGGCACTGCAAAAATAAAGATGATGACGATAATAATAATAAAAAGTCAAAGTAGAGGTATGACGAGAGAGTGCATAAATGTTACTTTGTTTCTAGGTACCCTCATTGCCACTGTGCTAGCTTCAACCTCAGTTGTTCACTCAACAGAAATTTTTGGGATTTTTTTTTGTGTATCTCCTTAAGGTCTTTTCTCACATGTATACATTTTACAAATGTGTATCATCACAAAACTTTATTAACATATCAAAGTACAAATTAAGGAAGCCCTAGAAGGGAGAAGGATAAAGTACTCTTCAGCCACAAATACCCACTTACTGATTTCTTAATAGTTAACCCAGAAATCCCTAAAACTAAAATTCATAAATACTAAAATCACCTATTGCTGCCAAAGATGTTTAATCTGAATGTAACCACAAGGAAACAACCAGACAAATTTAAATTGAGGGATAGTCTTTAAAACAACTGACCTACTCTCAAAAAAAAAAAAAAAAAAAAAAAAAAAGTCTTTAGGAACACTACTAAAGCAACTAGGAAATTCTGAATATGGACTAAAGCAGGGGACAGATGCTAAAGTATTCAAGTATAAAGTGTTACTAAATGTTCAAGCCAGTAAAAGTTATGATAGTGGTTTAGTCTTGCAATTTTTCATAATAAAAATTAGAGAGATTCAAAGATACAACTTCCAAATTATAGACTATTCAAACATACAGATTTGTAGTTTTTGCCACATTCCAAGAAAAAATTAAAAGTTGTCAATTATTTCAATTTATGCTTCTAATATTTTTGCAAGCTTTTATAGGTAATTTTGATTGTTAATCTGGTAAGACTGAGAAGTACCTAGGAGATTAGTAAAGCACACCTCTGAGTATATCTGTGAGGGTGTGGCCAGGGAGATTAGATCACAAAGACCTAGACCTACTAAATGGTTTAATCCATTGATAGATTCAAACTGTGAATAGACTATTGGGAAGGGGTACAGCTGTGGCAGGTGAGGGCCAGTTGGAGGTGCTAGGTCACCAGGGGTGTGTCCTTGGGGGCTTTATCCTGCCCGGCCCCTTCCTGTTACTACTTTGCTCTGCCCCTGGCTGCCATGAATTGAATAGCCCTACTCCACCATACCCTTCCTCCCATCATGGAGGAAATCTCTGAAACTGTTGGCACAATAAATCCTTCCTTCCTTAAACTGTTTCTGTAAGGTATTAGGTCACAATGATGAAAAAACTAATACACAAACTAAACCATTATACATATTTGTTGGGAAAGTTTTCAAATTTCTTAAGGTACAATTACTAGGTATTACAAACTGGATTTGGCACAATATTGGTATGGTTCTGCCTTTCAGGAATATACAGTAAACACAGACTGTTGATGTAAATAGTAAATTCATTTTAACAATTTTCTTATTTACTTCCAATGACTTTGAAGGCCTATCTTTAACTGAGATGAAAAACCAGTTTCTACTGTTTGAAATACAAAATTAGCTTTGTAAAACTTACCCATTATGCTCTTATAAAATCCTACTTTGGTTCCACAGGAACTTTAGTAGTTTCCTGAAAATGCAATAATGTAACATTAAGATTAATGTTGCACTTAACATGTTTTTACCAATTATTATTTAAACAACCATTATCAATTGATTTGGCAGGGCTGGGGATATAGTTTAGTGGTAGAGCACATGCACAAAGCTCTGGATTTGATCTCTACTACTGCAAATAAGCCTGCAGCGGTAGCCCTGTGGCATCCGATCCCGTCAGATCTCAGAAGCTAAGCAGGGTCACGCCTGGTTAGTACCTGGATGGGAGACCACCTGGGAACACCAGAAGCTGTAGGCTTGGGAGAAGGACCTGGCAACCCCCTCCCAAAAATCAATCTGCCATTGAAAACCCTATGAACAGCAGAGAAGCACTGACAATAGTTTCCCCTGTTGTACAGAGGGTCGCTATGAGTCGGGTACCGACTCAACGGCACCTAACAACAACAACAACAACTGCAAATAAATAAATAAATATCAGCTTTAAGAAAAGAAATTGACATTTTAGGATGATGGTGTGTGGCTATAATCCCAGCACTCAAGAGGTGGATGCTACATAAGGAGTTCAAAGCCAGCTTGAGTTACATAATGCATAGCGAGTCCCTGACTGGGGCCTGGAGATGTAGCTGAGTGGTAGAGTGCTTGCCTACCATGCACAACGCCCTGGATTTGATCCTCAACACCACAGGGGAGAAAGAAAGAAAGAAAGAAGGAAGGAAAGAGAGAGAGAGAGAGAGAGAGAGAGAGAGAGAGGCAGAGAGAGAGAGAGGCAGACACAGACAGACAGACACATAAATAAAGGTAGGTAGGTAGATTAGCAGTAGTGATGCTAAGCAGCAGCTTATAAAGTAAGTGACAGTTTAAAAATAACAAGACATGTAGGAAAAAAGTACAGCTCATTGAAGTGTACAAATATGCCATAACAATCAAGAAAACCCCCCACACTAAGATGTTCATTAGTCCTTTACTCTTTAGGGTGAAGTTCTCTGTTGAGAATCTGAAGAAAACTAGGGTCCTATTGTCAATAAAGAATTTGGCTGGCCTTTGTTCCTGGTTTATGGGAGGTGGCCTCTGAATTCTTGGAATTTCCCTAGTGATGAGTCTTTGTTATTCATGTTGGATCCTGACAGTTCACATTACCCAGTTGATTCGTGGACCTCTAGCTAGTTTGAGATAACTAGAGTAGAGGCCTAAGGATGGAGTGCTTCAAGGGCCTTGAGGATAGCATGAACTTCAGCTGGAGTGGGGCTGAGACTGATTTCAACCTTGTTGCTCATGATTCTACCAGTCATGTCTAGATAATGGAACCCCAATAAATATGCTGGACACTGAAGTTCATGGGGCCTCCTAGGTTAATAGTTTGTTTACATTGTTATACATTAATGTGCTGGGAAGACAATTCCTCCAACTCAACAGTGAGCACAGAAGAAGCTCGTATCTTATACTTATTAGATAGTGGCAGAAACTAAGCAAATGCTTGAGTGAATGATAACACAATAAAGCAAACAGGCATGAAGTAGCTTCTGTGAGAATAAAACACAAAGCCTGCTCTCTAATTTTAAGTGTGTACATCTATAGTTTTATTCTTCCATCCCTTCAGCATATAGGCTAAAGTTCTGAAATTTAACTGAAATAATAAAAATTTTGTAATTTTTGAGAATCCTTAAATTTTACAAAGTAAAATGATACCTATAGGAAAAGTGTTTTTAGTAATTTGCATTTTAACACTCAACAGTATTTCTTCAAAGAAAGGATCTTATTTATACCAACATGTTAGGCAAGTACTCCCATAGTGACCTGCACTCCCAATTTCTTTTTTATTTTGAGAGTTATTGGGATTACAGGTATGTGCAGCAGTGCCCAGCTAATCTTTTTTTATATATCATTAAAAGGAAAAGAACTGACTAGGTGTGGTAGCACATGCCTGTAATCCCAGTTACTAGAGAGGTGGAGGAGGACTGCAAGTTGAAGGCCAGACACAGTCTGTGTAATTTAGCAAGCAAGATCCTATCTGGAAATAAAAAGTGAAAAATGGGCTTGGGGTGCAGTTCAGAGGCAGAACACTTGTAAAACATGTGTGAGGCCCTGGGTTCAACCTCCAAGTACTGTTAAAAAGAAAAGGAAAAGAACCTAAATATAGTGTTCTCTAGGAAATAATAATAATAGTAATAATAGTAATAATAATAATAATAATAATAATAAAATAATAATTATTATTATTGGCGGTCCTGGGGGTTGAACCCAGGGCCTCACGCTTGCATGCTCTGCAAGTGCTGGATCACTGAGCTGCACCCCCAGCCCATTATTTTTTTACTTTTTGAGACAGGATCTGCCTAAGTTACGCAAACTGCCTCTGGTCTTGTACTTGCGATCCTCTTGCCTCTGCCTCCCGAGCCGCTGGGATTACAGGCGTGCGCCACCACGCCTGGCTTCTAGGAAATTATTGATCAATATTTTAATTCTAGTCTTAAGGAAAGGGTCAGGAAATAACCCATAACATTTTAGAGCACGAAAGGAATTTGGGGAATACTCTAATTTCTCCGCTTAAGGAAAAAGGTATCAATGATATATAGACGGGGTAAATGATTTGTTCTAGGTATCAACAAAGGAAGAGAAATCCAGATCTTACTCTAAGCATGGAGGGAGATATTTAAAGGACTATTTCTACTGCAAGATAATCCAGAGCAAAAGAACAGCATTGGCAACGCAACATAACCATCAATTTGAGAGCCTAATAATTGTTAAATATTACAGTAACTGCCTAGCAGACATTATCTTAAATGCCCCTCCAAAAACACACTACAAAAACTGTCACAGTTCTTCCACAGGAGAATTATTATTCCTATTTTAGAGATCAAGAAACAATGAAAAGACTACTCGATCAAGCTGTCTACAATTTAAATGACAGGATTAGGGTTTAAGTCTGGGTAGGTTTGACTTCACAGATTATATATCACTCTCCATTATTCCGTTCTGCCATGGTAAGAAACTCTGGCTCCAGGTGAACTTAAGATTCCACCTATCTTGAAAGCTGCTGATATAAATCCTTAGCTAGTTCTCTAAAATTTAAAAATAGAAGCCAGGCACAGTGGTGCGTGCCTACAGTCCCCACAACTTGGGAGGCTGAGGCAGGAGGATTGCAAATTTGAGACCACAGGCAGCCTGCGTAATTTAGCAAGACCATGTCTCAAAATAAAAAATAAAAAATGGGTTGACAATGTAGGACACTGATAGAGCACTGTCAAAGTATGTGCAAGGCCCTATTTTTAATTCCCACATACCACAAATATACAAACAAATAATAAAAATTCAAAGTCACTATTTCCTTTTGTTTATACTATTTTGTAACCATTCTTTATATATATATATGTATATGTATGTATGTGTATATATATGTATGTGTGTATATATATATATATATATATATGTATATATATATATAAAAATGTTAGAAACACTTAAAGTACAAGACTTTCAAGTGCTAACTTTTCCAACTGGATAATCTCCAGAGTAAAATATCTGGGATGTTTATTTAACTAGTAGTAGCTAAGCAACCATGTAAAGTCACATCTTAGAAGCCCCTTGGGTAGCAACAGGTTCGCTATTTACTATAACAAATCAATTCTATCATTTATACAAAAGAGATTAAAAGAGGAATAGGGAGACCCACTACTAATAGAAAAAGCAATCAACATTAAGACTTAAATTTCCTAATTCTTAGAAGTTTAAAATATTTGAAATATGATTAAGTTTGTAACTCATAAATTACCTATAAAACCCCAAATTTGGAGGAAAAAAAATCTCAATTTGAACATTTGAACTATTCAATGATTGAGCAGAGATCTGGAATACAATTTGTGCAGGTAACAGCTGGCAGACAGGGAGCAGTGGGATAAGAACAGCTTTATGCAAAATTAAGAGCATGAACAATGGCCAGACATGTCATTGTGCTTTTAGAGTATTACACACAAACATTACTTTATTCCTTTTTTTCCTCCCCACCAAACAAAATCTAGGTAAGCCTAGGGCCTGCACTGAAAGCAGTTTTGAATATAGTTATCACTGAACACTCAAAGGACCTTTAAAACCCAAGGGAGGTGGCACACACCTGGTAGGGCAGGATGCTATGGCCGGAGGATTATGAGTTGGAGGCCAACCTGGGCTACACAGAAAGACTCTGTCTCAAAAATTAAAAACAAAACAACAAACAAATCACCATCTTTAGAAAGCCCATCCTTTTTCTGACTTGAAATGGTACTTTCACCATATACTATATTGCTACATGGATTTTTTGACCAGTCTGTTCCATTGACCTACTTCTAGGAGACCAATATCCCACTGCTTTAATTATAATAGCATGATAAACACAAATGGGTAAGTCCCACGTTTTATTATTACATATTCTTGTTACATCTACTTTCAGTTTCCATAATGAGTTGGGTATTTTCCTATTATAGTTTCTGAAATGTTACTGTTGGTGTTTTGAAAAGTTTGTAAATTTGATAAGCTGTATTGTATCCCACCATTTTTGCAGCACTTTGACTAGTTTTAACAGTCTTCAGTTGATTTGCTAGAATTATCTATGGGATGACAGTGACTACTACAAGTTTATTCTATTTTTTGTCTTTATGTTGGCTATTTACTTGGAAAAAACTACAGTTATGTCTTTAACTGACATCACTCACAAAAATACACTAAAGATCCAAATGTAAAAAACCCACTGAACTCTGGAAAAATTACAGAAGAAAAATACAACTACCTTATAGACATGTGTAAAAATGACTGCAAAACTTGCTAAAAATTGAATGGTGGCTGGGAATGGATGACATTAAAGAACTGGCACAACAATATTGGAAGGCAGCAGTAGAATCAATTAAAAATTTTAAATAAGAGCTGGGCGTGGTGGCACAGGTGACTCAGGAGGCAGAGGCAGGAGGAGTACAAGTTTGAGGCCAGGAGCAGCCTGTATAACTTAATGAGACCCTGGTCTCAAAAAGTAAAAACTGGTTGGGTATGTGACTCAGTGGTGGAAGGCTTGCAAAAACATGTGTGAGGCCCTGGGTTCAACTTGCCAGTACCACAAAATGAATAAATGAAATAAAAATTTAAATATATCAGGAGGCCAGCAATTCTACTTTTTGGCATTCACTTTGGAGAGATATTAGTATTGAGTATAAAGATAAATAAAAGAATATTCACTATGATGTGCACATTTGAAAAACAGAAAATACATTATAAAGGATTACCAACTAGGGAATGAGCTGAATAAAAATATTATATCCGCAGTTATGAAATAGCATAGGGCTGTGAAAAAAAACAAAGTAAATTTCTCTATGTAATAACATGAAAATAATACCAAAATAAACTTAATTTTTTAAAAAATTGAAGTTAGAATCATAGATGTATTTGGTGACATTTATGTAAAATGGCTATTCACTTATTAATCTTGCTTTGTGCAGATAAATAAAAATATATAAATACATGTTCTAAAGTGTAAAAAACTACAAAAGTCTTGAGATACTCTCCAAAGTGATAATAATCCTTACTACTGGGGTGAGGACTGGGAAAGAGAGGCGTTGCCATACAATATAGGCTCATATTTTTATTTCTCTATATGGAAAATCTAGTCTGTACACTATCCATGATTTAAAATTTATTTTTATTTTTATTTTTAGTGGTACTGGGGAGCTGAACCCAGGGCTTCACACATGCTTTGCAGACGCTCTATCACTGAGCTACACCTCTAGACCCCTTTTTGGCTTTTTATCATGAGGCAGGGTTCCATTAAGTTATGCAGGCTGCTTCTGGCCTTGAACTCATGATCCTCTTGCCTCCACCTCCCGAGTTGCTGGGATTACAGGCATGTGCCACATCACCTGGTGCCAAAATTGATTTTTTAAAAGGAACAAATAAATGTGTAGAAACAAGAAGGTCATGATTGGAACTGGTCAGCTTGATTAGCTCCTAACACTATGTAAGAATGTGACCAATTTGGAAAAACAAAGTAAACTACGTCAACCAAAATAATCTAAATTTCAGGCAAGGAGACTCTGGCCTCAGAATACAAATCGACAGAAGTAGGATGTGATTCCATCATGTAATTGTTGTTGGGTGCCATCGAGTTGGGTTGGACTCATAGAGATTCTGTACGGCAGAACAAAACACTACCCAACACTGTGCCATGGTCATGATTTTATTTTTTATGTTTGAGCCTGTTGTTGCAGCCACTGTGTTTCTTCTCATTTTTAGTCATGCAACATCAGCAAACAGAGGTCCCACTGGCTTTACTCCATTCCCATCATTAAGACAGACTATTCATTGAGGAGGCAACTTTTCTCCAGTGATCTTTTGAATGCTTTCCAACCTGGGGCGGGGGGTGGGGGGGCTCATTTTCTGGCACTATATTTGACAGTGTTTCTCTGATTTTCATTGGGCTTTCAATTGCTAATTATTTCAGGAGTAGGCTGCTGAGTCCTTCTCCCTACTCTTAGTCTGAAGCTTAGCTGAAACCCATCCACCATGGGTGGCCCTGCTGCTATCTGAAATACCAGTAGCTTAGTTTTCAGCCTCACAACACACAAGCCCCCACAGCATGACAAGCTGACAGATATGTGGGGGCCATCATGTAACAAGACATCAAAATATCCTGCCTTGAGCCAGGTGTGTTGGCGCACACCTATAATCCCAGTGACTCCGGAGGCAGAGGTAGGAGGATTGCAAGTTCGAGACCAGAGGCAGTCTGCGTAATTTAGTGAGATCTTGTCTCAATAAGTTAAAAAAAAAAAAAAAAAAAAAAAGGCTGAGGGTATAGCTCAGTGGTGCAGCACTGACAAAGCATACAAGGGCAAGGCCCTAGGTTCAACCCCCAGTACCACAAAAAAAAAGAAAAAAAAGAAAAAAAATTCCTGCCTTGGATATGTTCACACTGTAATTGGATGTATGCTCTAGCCTACACAACTTTTAACAATGCTCTTATATTTAACTCTTGCTCAGGTAGTCTTAATAGTTTTAGCCAATGTTCCCTCACCCCTTTTTTACTTCCACATTGGACCTTACAGTTTTCTTTGCTGTGGATACACATTCTTCACAGCTGCCTTCTATTTTTTCAGGAAGCATTGTGTCTCCTTAACAAGTTATATATTTCCATCAATTTTCAATTTGTTTTCGATGGCTACCAATCAGTAACAGCTTACTTATCCCAAATGGTCAAACTTTTGCCACTAAAATAATGATTCATTTAATAACACCTGTTATCAACTATAATATCTCACAGAAGGAACTTGGTTTTTAGAAACAGACCTTCACAAATAGCATTTCTGTGATCTAATTGTCATAAATTGTAGGGCTTAACGAATTGTGACTAGAAAAAATCTGCCATTTAAGAACTCTAGTTTAAAGCCAAAGGGAGAGCCAGATGTGGTGGCACATGCCTGTAATCCCAGCACTCGGGAGGCAGAGGCAGGACGATCACTGTAAATTCAAGGCTAGTCTGGTCTATATATCGAGTTCCAGGTCTACACAGTGAGGCCCTGTCTGAGAAAAGACAAAAATAAAAAAGCCAGAGAGAGGGAGAGATGGAAGAAGAGAAGGAGGGGAGGGAGAAGGAGGGAGAGGGAGAAAGAAAGAGAAAGAAAGAGACACAGACAGACATATTCCTTAGAAGAAACCAAATACGCTGACACCTTGACCTAGGACTTCTGACTTTCAGAATTATGAGAAAATTAAATTAAATTTTATAGGGAAGAAGAATCATCTTTTAAATTGGCCACAAATGATTAACTGGAAATATTATATGGGTGGCATAGACTACAAAAGACAGTCACAATAACATTAAAGTGTTCCTCACTTATATCATTAATGATGGTCATTTGTTATTCATGTTTTGGTGGGTTATAGTAGTTTCATGGTAAATTACAAATGATAAAGATCATAAGCATAGTTTACGTGAATCCTTACACTAGAATCAAAACACATGGCTGGAGGTAGGGTAGCATATAGCTAGAAAGGAAAATCTCTTCAACAAATGAAGCTGGAACTGTATATCCATCTAGAAAATAAGAACCTTCCTATTACTTCACCCCCCACCCAAAAGTCTATTTGAGATGGTTCAGAGAATTAAGACTTAAAAGGCAAAATAATAAAGGTACTAGAAGGAAACAATATTTTCATGACATCAGTGTACGCAAAGATTTCTCAGAAAAGATTCAGAAAGCACAAACTACAAAAGAAAAAATCTGATAAACCTGACTATCAAAATAAAAACTTATACTTATCAAAAACACATCATGAAGAAAAGATAAAGGCAAATCACAAACTGGGACATTCCCAGTACTCAGGCAGGAAGACTCAGAGTTCAAGACTATCCTTGACGACAAAGAGAGACCCTAAACCAAAAAAAAAAATGCTCCTCAAGGGGCTGTGATGTGGCTCAGTGGCAGAGCTTGTGCTTAGAATGCACTAAGGTGCTGTGTTTCATCCCCAGTATCTCTCTCTCTCTCTCTCTCTCTCTCTCTCTCTCTCTCTCACACACACACACACACACACACACACACACACACACACACACACACACACAGAGTTTGGTCTTGGTATACACTTGTCAAAATGAAATGGCACAAACAGCATTTCATTGTATGTGGATTATCTCACTTTAAAAAATAAGACTAAAAGAGTCTTAGCTCACTCAGTGATAAGCCCTAGCCTAGCATATAACCTTTCTTTTGATTTTCTGAGACACAGTCTCATTGTGTAGCCCAAGCTATCCTTGAACTCACTACACAGACTAGGCTGGTCTCAAATGGAGGCCAATCCTCCTGTCTTAGTCTCCTAAGTGCTGGGATTATAGGCATGTGCCACTATGCCCAGCTTCTGATTAACTTTTCAAAAGATAAATTGAGGAAGGCACTTTGGCACATGCCTATAATCCCAGCAACTGGAGAGGCTGAGGCAGAAGAGCGTGAGTTCAAGTATGAGGCCAGAGGCAGCCTGTGCAATTTAGCAAGATCCTATCTCAAAATAAAAAAGGAGGTAGCGGTGTGGCTCCGAGGTGGAGCACTTGCCTAGCCTGATCAAGGCTCTGGGTTCAACCCTTAGTACTGGGGAAAAAAAGGATAAACTGACAATATAATTATCCAAATTCTCTGGCTAAGTAGATGCTAACAGATGAGGAGAAGGGGGTTGGTTGTCCCAAAGAAAGTAAATTTGAGACTATAAATCTGCAACAGGAAATCTGTTAAGTGAAGACACAGCTTTTGATCTGGGTCTTGATGGATGGTCTCATATATATATATATATATATATATATATATATATATATATATATATATTTTTTTTTTTTTTTTTTACTAGGCTAAAATGGAAGAAGAGGGTGATTCAGGCAAACTAAACAGTATGACCCAAGTTAGACAGCTTGAGGGATACACAGAGTAACTCAGTGTTATTGGAAACCAGTTTATAAATTCACTCATCTAACAAATATTTACTGAGGGTTAAGTATGTCTAGTGCTGTCCTAATTACTGGGGATACAGAGATGAACAAATAGATTCTAACCTCATGGGAAGAATGGTAGGGACAGGAAACCAAAACAACATAACATGTGAAATGAAGAGCTATATGGAAAAGTAAATCGGGGTAAGATACATAGGGAATGGGAAGATAGGAGAGGAAGTTGCTATTTCATTCAAGGTAGTGAAGAAAGGCCTCACTGACACTTGACAGATCCCTGAGAGTGAAGGAGTGAGCCATGGATATCTGTGGAAAGAGCCTTTTAAGGAGGGAGAACATCAACGATAGACTAGCTTGCCCAGAGTGAATCAAGTAGAAAGTACAGGAAAAGAGGCCAGAGATTAGGGAGTTAGGCCAATAGAAAACAGAGATTGATAAGGAACACAGATGGAGACATGGATCAAGACATGGTGTTTTCTTTTTGTGGTGCTGTGGGATGAACACTGCACAATGTACTCAGCAAACACTCTACCACAGAGCTACATCCTCAGTCAAGACATAAGTTTGGATGCTTAACACTGGGACAGGCACATGGTCCGTCCTTGCTACAACATCTTGTTTTTCTTTTCCTGTTTTCTATCATTCCAGAAGGTCAGATTTCAGCCTTCCACATAATGTAGTGCTTAAAACCAGTCAGCTTTAGACTATCCCACCCTCAGCCAATGCCTGTATTATCTTGGAGGAAGTTACCTAACCTTTTGGTGCCTGGTTTCCTCAACTGTAAAAGGGGTAATACAGCATTTACCTCACAGGATTAATATACAGAGTTTATATAAAAGCACTTAGAATGGTGCCTGGTACACAGTAAACATATTAATACACCACTATGATTCTCTTCTGAACCAGAAGGTCACATACTCATGTATATTTGTGTTTATGGGGGTGGTAAAACACATGCACCAGGTACAGTTCTGTTAGGGTTAAGTATGTGGACAAAATAAAGAATTCTCCACTGTCCTGGGGACAACAATCTTTTTCTGAAAAGGGCCTGACAGCAAATATTATATACTTAGCAGGCCAAAAGGTCTCTGTCACCACCACTCCAACTCTGCAACTGGAGTGCAAAAGGAGCCACAGACAAGATATAAACAGATCAATGTAGCTGTGGTCCTGTAAAATGTTACTTATAAGCACAGAAATTTGAATTTCATGTAATTTCCATGTCACAAAATACATATTCTTTCTTTGAACTTTAGTTCAAAGATTAAAAATGTAAAAACCTATTTTTAGCTCTGTCTCATAGTGACTGTCAAAGGGTTTTCAATGGCTTGTTTTAGGAGTGCTTCGGGAACAGATTGCAGGTTCTTAATCTGCAGCCCTTCACTCCTAGAGGTTCATGGATAAGGAGGATTTCAAACCCCTGAACTTGAATGTACATTTTGGAACATATCTGTCGTTTGAAGTAAACTCAACGACAAGGCATGATGGCACATACCAATAATCCTAGCACTCAGGAGGCCAAACCAGGGGGATCATACAAGTTCAAGGCCAGCCTGGTCTACATAGTGAGTTCCAGGCCAGGACTACACAGTCAAAACTCTATCTTAAAAAACTAAAACAAACAAAAAAAACCCCCAAAAGATAGGTTCACAGCTTTTATTGGATTTTCCAAGAGGTCTGTAATCATTAAGATATTAAGAACTGGCACTATTGAATCAATCTCAATAGTCACCTCATATGAACCCAAACTCATCTTCACATTTGAACTTCCATTCTCTGTTAGACATTTCTATTTTGAGACCCAGGTTAAGTGATAGGATTTCTAACACCTTATTTCCCAAACGAGGAAACGGAATTAAATTGTGTCTAAAAGTCCTTTTCAGCTCTACCCTTTGACTGAATCCATCTGAAGTTCATCCTACCCCCACGACTGCCTATAATTTAATTTCTTATCTTTATCAAGCAGTTGCCCAACACGACACGGAGGTTAAGGGCTCCAGAGCACTGCATCTTCCCAAAGAATCTACCTCCTTCGCCCCTGTAAACTACCTAATTTCCCTTTTAGACAGGTCCTCCAAATCCTTTGTTTCAGTTTATAAAAAGTACAACACATATATTCCCAATATATCTAATGATAGCCCCTGTACATTATAAAATAATAATTTTTTTTTTTTTTTGAGACAGGGTCTTGCTGTGTAGCAGTCTGGCCTCAAGCTAGTGTCAATCGTCCTGCCCTAGCTTTCCAAGTGCTGGAATTACATGTGTGTACTACCACGCCTGGCTTCATTATAAAACTATTTAAAAGAAATTTTAGAATAGACTAAAAATAAACTGAAACAAATCACTTCAATTGTCTTTCTTTCTACTTTTAACTTACCTGCATCTCTATCCATATCTGTTCACCCTCTCGTTTCAAAAGTTGAATAAAAACCATCCTTCCTGTCCAAGGTCAGCCCTTCCACTTAAGCACTGAGTCCTATGCCCAGTCACCTAAAAAGAGACTTTGCTTTTCCTTGGCTACTGGGGTTTGAACCCAGGACCTCCTGCATACTAAGCATGCACTCTACCACAGAGCAACACCCAAGGCCTACTATCCATTTTTTGCTGTTGTTTTCAGACAAGGTCTTGCTGTATAGCTCGGGGTGGCCTGGAATTTGTGACCCTCCTGCCTCAGTCTCCCAAGTGCTGGGTTTGTATGTGTGTGCCACCCATGGCAGGCTTCATGTACTTCTTAACCCACTCCAGTCTGATCTGGAAGCTCTTATCAAATCTCATCTACTTCACTTTGCCACACACTCAATTTTTAATCCTCACTTTACTCTTAGCTGATTACTCCATCCTCCTTGAAATATTTTTTCCCTAGTCTCTTAGATGCCATACTCATTTGGCTTTTTTGCTAGCATTGTCTGCTCTCCTCTGAACAGTGTGCCCCTACTCTTCTGCCTTCTCCTCCACTAACACTCTTTAGTTCAGGTCCTCCAGTCCACAAGTCTAAATATCATCTATAAAATATGGCTCCCAGATTATCTCCTAGTCTTACTTCTAACCTGAGTGCCTACTGTAGACATTCCACTTGCCTTGTACACATATTTTCGTGTGTGTGTGTTTTAATTTTGTTTTTTTGAGACACAGTCTCACCCAGAGCTGATGCTGGCCTGGCACTCGCTATGTAGCCCAGGCTGGGCTTGAACTTGCAGTGATCCTACAGGCTCAGCCTCCTGAGTGCTGGGACTGCAGGTGTGGGCCACCATGCCCAGTTCAACTACCTTAACAGTTATCAAAATAATAATAAAATAAAAGAAGAAAGAAAAAAAAAAAAGAAAGAAATAGTTATCAACCTTACTAAGTGCCATAAAGAAGTCTTGATATATCTCTCAGAAACTAATGTCCTCTTCCCAGTCTGTCCCATTACAGAAAATGGTATTACTGTTCAGGTGATTGGACTGGGCAAAACAGTTGTTACTCAAAAAATAAAAATAAAAAAAATTATTTTTCTGCCCTAGAGGTGAAAGAAAGACCCACCTGGCTCTAGCCTCAAATTACATTTCAAGTCAGACCACTAACTTCCAATTCTACACCTCTGGTTCAAGCTACTATATCGCAAATGAACTACTACAAAAGCCTCCTCACACATAAGCTGGTTTCTTTACTTTCCTCTAGCTGGTCTATTCTCCACCTAGCAACCTGTTATCTCAAGTATAAATCAGTTGTCATGCTCCTGCACAAAGCCCTTCAATGGCTTCTCATCCCAGAGAGAAAAAGGACTTTAAGGCTCCTGCTTATTTACTTTCTGGCTAACCACCCTGATCTTATCTCCTACCACCACTCTTCTTTCACTTTGCTTCAAATATCCTAGCCTTCTAAGGTATTACTTGAATAGGTCAAATCCCCTCACACTTCAAGGTCTTCACATCTGTAGTTACTGCTGTCTGAAAAGTTCCTACATTAAATCTCTCTTATCACTTAGGTCTCTGGTTAAATATCAACTCCTCAGAGAGGTGTTCCCTGATCACCCTATCAAAATCCCATCCCAGTCACAATAATCCCCTAATTTTGCTACATTTTCTTCTTTTGTTTTTGTTTTTAGTTTTTTGAGAGAGTCTCACTACATAACCTAGACTGGCCTAGAACTCATTCTCCCGCCTCTGCCTCCTGAGTGCTGGGATTACAAGCCTGGACTACTATGCCTGGCCCTATTTTCTTCATATTGTTACAGCCTGAAACTACATTCCTTTCGTATGTACCTTCCCTCTCCTCAACTTCCATGAGGGCAGGCCTAGACCAGTGCTTGCACATAGTTGATACACTATTTCTTGAGTACTATCATTTTCCTAAATCACTGAGACTTAAAATTCCAGA
Organism: Pedetes capensis; assembly: GCA_007922755.1. Lineage (NCBI taxonomy): Eukaryota > Metazoa > Chordata > Mammalia > Rodentia > Pedetidae > Pedetes > Pedetes capensis. The sequence continues at coordinate 27,829 of VMDO01007741.1, read as the reverse complement.
CATCACTGGATGGGCTTTGTCTGACTTTATTTAACAATGAAGCAATAAAGCATTTGGGACAGCAGGTTGGCCAAAATGCAATAATATGTACAAGCATAAATTCAAAGATTTTCCTCATTACTTTTCTGATTTAAGAAAAAAAACCAGCATTTTGGAAGTTTTTGTTTTGTTTGGTTGCAGTATTTAAGAGGCGAATCCCAGGACCTCACACATACTTTGCAAGTGCTGTACCACTATTTTTCTCAGCCTGTTTTTAATATTGATTATGAGTCAGGGTCTCACTAAGTTATGCCGGCTACCTCTGGTCTTGAATTCATGATCCTCCTGGCTCAGCCTCCTCAGTTGTTGGGATTACAAGTGTGGGCCACTACACTGGGCCATTTTGGAAGATTTATACCATTAAGGGTGACTGTAACTCCTGGATGTAAGCTATTGCCTAATGATACTGCAGAACTACCATACAGTAATGAAACTAGTTCTCTTTATTCATTTGAAATAACTGTATAGCTGGGCTCGGTGGCAGTCATTGTAATCCCACCAACGCAGGAGGCAGAGGCACCAGGATCACAAATTTGAGGCCAGAAGCAGCCTGTGTAACCTAGGGAGACCCTGTCTCAAAATAAAAAATAAGAAATGGGGCGGAGGGTGCACCCTAGTGGTAGAGCACTTGCAAAATATGTGGGAGATGCTGGGTTCAACCCCCATGTACCATAAACAAAACGAAACAAAATGAAAACAACAAAAACCTCTGTACAGATGTGTATTTTTTTTGAATGGCAAGTTCTAAATAACTTAAATTTTTCTTGTTGGTGCTAGAGATTGAACCCAGGGCCTCTTGCATGTTAGGCAAGCACCTTACCATTAAGCTACATTCTCAGACTGGCAGTTATTAGATAAATACCATATTTAAGAAAAAGAAAAGTCATTTACAAATTAAATGGGATGGGGATGTATCAGTGCTACAGCGCTTGCCTTGCTTATTCAAGGCCCTAGGTTGATCCTCAGTGTCCGCCAAGAAAAAAAAAAAAGTAAAAAATGAATAGGAATCCCAAATTATCACTGACAATAAACAACTAATGTCTATGATGCAAGGAACCACAGCGGTTTCCTCCCCATTGTGTCTCCAAAAAGAATAAATCCACCTGTGAACTATGTTTCAATAACATGAATTATAATGTAAATGAGATCGGATAATTATCATTTAAGGCAACTTAACAAAAAATTTTAACTCTGGCAGTATGAAAACAAAGTTAAAACTAAAGATTTCGGTTGCTTTCTACACTGAAACATACAAAACAGAGACGCTCGCACTAAGTGACCCAAACTTCACGTTACATGTACTAAAAATATTTCAGTTCCTTGAGGGAAACTCAATGGGCAATGTACTTGAGACTACATACCTCCTTTCACACGAGACTGGGAGGCAGATGTACAAAAGCCCCAACTCACCAAGTCAGGCAGAGATCTTGCCCAGAGAACAAGTTGCCCAGAAGGTAAACTTTTTTCGGGGTCTCGCAGATGAAAGGAGCATGGGCCCTCTCCTGGGACTACGAACCGACTTCAAGAAAAGAACTAACCTGAGCGCACATGAGGAAAGCAAAAAGGAAGAGACAGGGCTGCCATGCTCCTAACTCCACCCTCCCCGCGCTCAGTCCGGGGAAGGCCCCGTCTCGACTGCAGCTTCCCCTCTTCCTACCTCTTTCCAAGCCCACCAAGCAGCGCCAGTAAAGGTCCCGCCAACCTCCTCTCCCCTCCCCCAAACCAGGAGCTGGGGAGGCCCGGGAGGTTAAAAGCTTCCGTTCCTTCCCCGCCCAGATGGGAAGGGGTGAGAAGTCGGATGGCGAACACGGCCAGCTCCAGCCTCCCCGGGTCTTCCACGCGAACCTGGAGCCCGGTTCCCGCCCAACGCCCTAGACTTACTACTCAGTCCCGCAGCCACCGCAGCCGTGTCCCCGCGTACCGCCACAGCCCCTACTCGAGGGCCGCCCCCCCCGCCCCCAGCTGCCTGCCCCTGTGGGTTCCGGGGCACTCAAAGGAATTACTTCCGCTGGGTCACAGCCGCTTTTTGAGACGCGCGGGAGATTAGTACCTGGTGAGGGAAGGACGCAGACTGTTGGCCACTTCTTCCTGGATGAAGCGCATTGGACTACCTCCCTTCATTTTCAGTAACGTAGGCCAGCCTCCAAGCCGGCACTGGCGAATCTCAACCAATCAGAGTCCAGGTCTTCTGGCTTCCCAGCATGCACGGGCCAATCCAATTTCTGCAGAGAGGAACTGAGGGAGCTGAGGCCGCACTGCATCTTGGGATTGTAGTTTCTACCGAGGCTCCCGCGTGTGTTTGACTTGAAGTAGCACTGTGCTGCAGCCTGGGACTTGTAGTTTCTCCTGCTGTGTGTTAAGAGTTTGGTGGATTTAAAGGTTTTCCCCGCCTCTCCTTTGAGAGTAGCCTGGAGGTGAGAGACTACAAAAGAAAGATTGAGACGAGGGAAAGCGGCTTCTTCGCTGACGAGATCGTGCTCTTATTGAAGAAGATTCTGTCTTAGTGAAAAGTTCCAGTGCTGCTTGACGTGCTCCTTAACAGCTCCCTCAATGTGCTTGCCTCATTTCCTCTATTCCCGGTATCGCTCCGTGTTTACTAAAAACTAGCCACACCTCCACTCCCACCCTGGGGCCATTCCCCCGCCCTTTGGGTTTGACCAGTTCTCCTTGATTCTGAGCTTACTCAAAAAGTGCAGGCGCCTGCCATTACCACTCACTTTAGGGACAGTTTGCCCCTCCCTGCCCACACCATTTCCCCGCACCCCCATCTCCCTCTACCGATCAGCCTAACCTTTTTATTTGTTTTCCCTTGGTTAGATAAGATACTCCAGCACCTTTACTGAAGGGCTGAAATAGCTAAATTAGTTCACCTTCTGTGGCCTGAAGAGAATGTAAGTCCCAAGACATTTGCACTGTCGTGTAATATTGTCCACAAAGGTAATTAGATATGATCTATCTAGAATTTAGCAGCCTGCAGCTGTAGCCCTCTGGCATCCGATCTCGTCAGATCTCGGAAGCTAAGCAGGGTCGGGCCTGGTTAGTACCTGGATGGGAGACCTCCTGGGAACACCAGAAGCTGTAGGCTTGGGAGAAGGACCTGGCAACCCCCTCCCAAAAATCAATCTGCCATTGAAAACCCTATGAACAGCAGAGAAGCACTGACAATAGTGTTTCCCCTGTTGTACAGAGGGTCGCTATGAATCAGATACCGACTCGACGGCACCTAACAACAGCAACAACAATCTAGAATTTATAAACTGCACAGTGACTTAAAGGTTTATTTATTTATTTTTTGATAGTCTTGCTATGCAGTCCATGAGGTATGACAGAAAGTTAAACTAAAGGGACATGGAAAGGGAAAAGAACCCCTCACCCCTAGACTCTATAATCCATTTTCTGAAAAAAACTCACAGGTAAGTTTATAGATATTGACAGTCAACATGATTTGACTTCCTCCTGACCTATGTATATGAAGAATTCTTTTGAGCTTTTCTGACCTATGTTTTTAACTTATTGGCATCCTTTTCTTATAAACTTGTATAATACACTTTATGGACCACCTTACCATCTCATTTACTAAAAAGATCCTTAGATAAAAATAAGTATATCAAAATATTTTTACTTACCCTTTAAAATCCTTTAAACAGTGTAACTTTAGAAGCCACTTAAATCATATGTACATACCTATTGGTCAGACAACTAAATGTGACTCTCCTCTTGAAAAGCCCACAGTCAGCCTTTGGGTGTGTGTATTGCACTTAAATCTATGTTAAATCATTTTCTTAATAAACTCCAACTTTTCTTCATACACTAGTCCTAAAATTATTTTTGGCAGTCTGTTTCAAGAATCCCAGTTTCATCTGAGTAGAGGTCTCTGAAAAGCACTCCTCAGGCTGCTACAGCTGCCAGTGTTGGACTGCATCTCTTACTGGTACTGACAATCCAGGATGGCGGTGAACTTGGAATCTTTTTCACTCAGCCTCCCTAGTGCTAGGATTACAAGCATGCAATAGCATACCTCGCTCTGAAGGGCTTTTTTGTTTACTTGGCTTTTTAAGAACAATTGCAAAAATGGAACATGCTGCCCTGGATTAACTTTTTAAAGCCTTTACAGAATCAATAAGACAGTGTTTTGGTTTGTTTGTTTTTGCTGTACTGTATTGGTAGTTGAAAATAGAGTTTAATGGGGAGGGGGCATTGGTGTTACTGGTGAGCATGAGTCTGGGGATCTGGCAGCAAATCTTAGTTTCTTATGTTCAATGTATAGAAGAATTTACGCCAGACACAGAAGTTATAGTAGAGACTATAGATAGTTTATTGTAAAAGATAGTACACCTTTAAGGAATAATTACAGGGAAAACTGAAGTGCCTGGAGAAGTTTAAAAAAACCTGGAAAGGAACTTGGAAAAACCTCAGTTCTCTGGATGAATTAGCATAAGGATATTCTTACTCCTCAGCTGAAGGTAAAGCCAGAGAAAATAGAAGTGTTAAAAAAGCTAGAGGGAAAAATACTTGGAAATACAGTGCTGATGAGCCCAAGAGAAGGGGCAGCTTGCATGGAGCTTCCCCAGAGAAGAGGAGGCATCAAGTTGCTTCCCAGGTGGAGGAGGAGAAGGGAGAGTGGGTGCATGTTTCCTCTAGTTTTGTTTAGGGCATGTGCAGTGTTACATTAGTCCTGGGCACCCAACTCTGGATACCTATTTATTTATTCATTTATTTGTGGCATGCCCAGTTTTGTTCACACTGGGTGTGCCCTAGTTTGGACAAAACTAGAGGGAACAAGCACCCATTCTCTCCTCTCCTCCTCATCTGCCTGGGCGACCATTTGCATGCCTCCCCTTCTCTGGGGGAGCTCCATTATTTATTATTCAACTTGGGGGTTGAACCCCAGGGCTTCATACAATCTTTTTTGTTGTTGTTGTTGTTACTGGGGGTTGAATCCAGGGCCTCATGCTTGCATGCTTTGCAAGTGCTATACCCCTAAGAGGCACCCCTAGCCCATTTTTTACTTCTTAAAATGGGGTCTTGCTAAATTATGCAGACTGCCTCTGGTCTGAAACTTGTGATCCTCCTGCCTCTGCCTCCTGAGTTGCTGGGATTACAGGCATGTGCCACTGCGTGCTGGGTCCAGATCCACTCATGATGGGTAGACAGAGTCCCCACATGAGGAAGAGTATCTTTAATAAAGGCATTGGAAGGAAAATCCACCGAAACGGGAGGAGTACTCCTAGCTTCAGAGGGAAAGTTTGCTGAAAAGAGAATAGTACGTCCAAAAGGTCTCTTCATGGATAGGGACTTGGAACCCCATCTTTTCTTTCTCTTAAATTGGTCATATAAAATCTTCTGGCTCTGTGAGCAGTGTTGATTCAAATTGGGAGTTGACAAGCCCTAGCAGGCTTTCTCTAGAGGAAGTCCTGAATGACTTCCAACAGGTATTCTCCTTAAGTCAACACAAACTAAAGCCTTTGTACCGACAGCTCTACAGTAAGTAAGCAAACCATTCTGATAAGATAAAGCACCCATTTGTAATAACAAATGGATTCAGTGGGATGACACACAGGTAACAGTTAACCCGCCCCTGAATCCTGCATAAAGTTAAGTATAGTTAATTAAATTAGACACAGGAGATGTAGGTGCTCAGATCATCTTGGTTTATCTCTTTGAAATAAAACACAATTTGTCTCTGAGTTCATCTTTTACTTTGATTACCAACATAATACTCATGTGATAAATTAATCAACAGATTGTTAACAAAACTTTGATGTAATCCATCAATGCTACCAACTTCCTTGTCTTTTTTCTGACCTTTCATAAGATTTAGTGAATTGTAATTCTGTATAAAAAGGCTAAGTTTTCTGTAAATAAACGGAACAAGGTCAGGGCCTCCGAGCTGTTGTGTTTGTTACCCATCACCTACTTCTCATCCGCCTTTGCGAAACCCTGGATCCTATCTAGGCTGCAGCTGGGCTGCGGCAACTGCGCCCGGCTCTTGCACATTCTTTCCAAGTGTTCTACCACTGGCTTGCATCCTTAGCCAATTTTTTAAAATTTTTTATTCTGAGACAGGGTTTTGCTAAGTTACAGAGGCTGCCTTTGGCATCAAACCTGCAATCTGCCTGCCTCCACCTCCTGAGTTGCTGGGATTATAAGTGTGATTCACTGTACCTGGCTCTGTTTTCCTTTCCTTCACGTTTAGTGCTAGAAAGTTTCTTGGATGCCATGACCACTACGTGGTGTGTGTGTGTGTGTGTGTGTGTTGTGTGTGTGTGTGTGTGTGTGTAAACAAAACATGAGATCACAAGCACAGCTCCAGGACAGGTCTTTTCAGCATAAAATTGACATGCAAAGTGATGCTTTCCCTTTTGTTTCACCCAGAAGCCTCATGGGTAAGTGTGACATTTCATACAGGTTTTAGCACAGTGGTTGAGTGCTGAGCAAGTGGTCAAGCACTGAACCAGAATTCTTTTTGAGATATTGTTTGAGGACAAAAATGTTCAAGCACAGAGCAGTTCAAGTGCCGAGATACCACTGTATACATATATTCAAATAAAATCCCCACCCTTCCTTTGCTTGAGGAAGGCATTGCTTTGGAAATAACTCTGCTCTCTTTATCTGCTGCAAGTAATAAATCTTTACTCTTATTTCTTGGTTGTGTTTTTTTTTTTTTCAGCTTTGCACTCACCAAAATGTGAACTTATTGCATTTGGTTTTAAGTCATGCTAATGCTGCCATTTTCTGAACATGTGTCCTAGGAAGAGCCATGAAGTTTAATTGTGCATGTGCAGACTATAACAGACACTTATAAACTACCTTTGGTAAAAAGCATTGACTCCTTTATTGGACCTACAAGTGTCCTGTTCCAGACTCCCAAGAAATATCTGAAGGTCTCCAGCCCTTGTCTTAAATCTGCAGACACTCTGGATCCAAGGATCATTAATGGACAAACATTTCTTTTTGGATGAGGGACTTCAAATATGCTTCCAGCAATATCAATTTCTTGGGATCACTCTGAAAAAACCAGAACTGAGATCAAACTCTGAGCAAGACTGCTTAATTATACATAACCCTTGCCTCCCAATTCTTCCTCTACTTCAACCTAAAGCTCATATGAGTTTCCCAAAGATGAACTTGAGGGGTCACGGAACTTCTTTACCTAATCCTCTTCCCAGTGTGCACACTGATTAAATCTCCTTTCTCTGCTTTTCATCATTACTCTTCTCTTTGATAGACATATTGGGGATAGGTGGCTAAGCCTAAGGAAGGGTCTAACAGAAGTTAATTAGGGAGTCAAATTGCCCCAGTCCCCAATTTCTTCGCTTATTTAAAGGAAAAATAAGCTAGGCATCATGGTACATTTCTGTAATTTTGGTGATTCAGGAGGATGAATCTGGAGGACTGCAAGTTAGAAGCCAGAGGCAGTCTGCACAATTTAGCCAGACCTTGTCTTAAAAAAAAAAAAAAGGGAGCCAGGGACTGTGGCTGACGACTGTAATCCCAGCAACTCTGGAGGAGGGGTTGGAAGGATCACAAATCCAAGGGCAGAAGTAACCTGCATAACTTAACAACACCCTGTCTCAAAATAAAAAGTAAACAAATGGGCAGGAGGCGCAGCTCAGTGGTACAGTGCTTGCAAAGCATGCACAATGCCCTGGGTTCAACCCCTCACTACTGCAATTAATCAATCAATCAACAAATAAATAATTTTAAAAAGGTGACAGGGTGCAGCTTACCAAGCCCTTGTGAGGTACTGTGTTCAACCTCCTAAATACTAAAATAAATAAATTAATTAATTAATAAGGCTGCTTACAACAAAGACTTATCATTAATGATGATTTCTCAGTATTTACTAGTGCTCTGACAATACTTAACTCCTCCAGTGCTCCAGAGGTGGGTCCCTCTAATCTGTCTCATCTCTACCAGTTAGATACTGATTCTTCAAGACTCAGGTGAATGTGAACTTGAGCTGAAGACTTCTGAGTCCAAATTAATCATGCTCATCTTTGGAGACTTCTGTAGCACTTGTATATGCTAGCTTATTATTCCCAATTTTATCCAGTATCTATACATGATCTCTCAGTAAAGTCCTGGCAATAGTCGCCAAATTTCCTGCCCACCCAGAACCGGGGATCTGAACCCAGGACCTCTGCATATACTTTCGAAACGCTCTATCTCTGAGCTGCATGCCCAGCCCCTTTTAAGTTTTTTTATCTTGCATTACACAGACTGCTTCTAACCTCAAACTTGAGATCCTCCTGCCTCTGCTTCCTGAGTCGCTAGAATTACAGGCATGCATCACCTCCCCTATCATTCATTTTTTGTTTACATCTTATAAAGAATGCTTCTGTGCCGATAGGCTAGAATCATTTCTTCAAAACAGATTTTGTTGTTGTTGTTAGGTGCCATGGAGTCGGTGTCAGACTCACAGCGACCCTACGTACAACAGGCAAAATTACTATTGTCAGTGCTTCTCTGTTATCCATAGGGTTTTCGATGGCAGATTGATTTTTGGGAGTGCGTTGCCGGGTCCTTCTCCCAAGCCTACAGCACCTGGTATTCCCAGGCGACCAGCCAGGCCTGACCCTGCTTAGCTTCCAAGATCTAACGGGATCAGACGTCACAGTGCTACAGCCGCAGGCAAGCCGATTTTAGGACCTAGAAAATGACATCCAGGAGAAGAATGAAGAATTTACCCTCAGCTTCTTGGCTTTGTCTTGCTCACACAGCTGTACCCTGTCTTTCCACACTGTCATAAACGGGGCCAAACTCTAAGAAGCAAGAGCCAGGAACAACCCAAGCATTCGCGGACAGGTGCCCTGGCGAACCTACACGGCGGGGACTTTGCAGGGCGGCCGCGTATTCTGCGCAGGCGTGGGCTCCAAGCAGGCCTGCGCGCTAGGTTCTAAGCGGGTGACGCGTGCGCCGCTGGTCGGCAAGAACGTGGTAAAGAGCCTGTTGGTGTCGCATCTGGCTGCTGCTGCTGGCAGTCTACCGCCCCTTCTTACCCGCGAGATGCTGCTGCTGGCGTTGGCCGGACCGTGGGCGGCTGGACTGCGGCTTGGCGGGAAGAGGGCCCCACTGTGGGTGGCTGCCGCGCTCAGAGGCCCCAGGCCGGCGGTCTCGCGGGCGGTCTCCTGCAGCGGGTCCTCGGGGCTGGTCCGCGGCGGGAGCGCGGGGCTGCCCGGGGCCGCGTCGGTTTTCCAGCGTCCCGCAGGAGCACAGGTCGGCGGTCTGAAGGCTCGGGGCTGGGGTGAGATGCAGCGGGTATAACTTGGGGCCTTGGAAGGCTCCGTGACTCTTCGCGACCTCCCTGGCCTTCTCGGGTGCTGAACGAGCCCTGCGTCTGCGGGGTTCGCAGTCGTAGTCGGCCGAGACCTCGGGGACCGGCTGGCAGTCTTGGTGTTAATCCCCTCCGACACTGTAGGAGCGCGGTAGGAAGACTTCTGGGCGGTTCCAAGCACTGAACAGGTGGTTCCAAACCCAGCCGGTTTGTGATGACACCTGGGTTTATTTTAGTCCCTTTCTTGCCCTTGAGCAGAAGCTCAAGAAGGGTTCATTTGCAAAGAAATTGGATGCTGTACCTGGAGGTGCTGTTGTTAGTTGCCCTTGAGTCATATTCTACTCAAAGAGACCCTCGTAGGGTTTTCAATGGCTAATTGTTTCAGGAGTAGTCTGCCACTTCCTTCTCCCATTTTTGTGGTGCTGGGATCAAACCCAGGGCCTCAGCGCAGAGCAGCACTCTACCAACTGAGCTAAACTCCAGCTCTGTAACTGGAGATAGAACCCCCCAAACGCGGATATTTGACTTTGAGTTTGATATATATGGAAAAAAAAAAAAATATATATATATATATATATATTTAAATTAGTTGTCTCTATTTTTAGAAATTAATTTGGTTCCAGGGGAAAGATGGGATGTGGATGTTAATTCTTTGAGTTTTAATGTGAACAAACTATCTAATTCTACACTGTAAAATGTTAGAATTGGCAAGGCTGATTGAAACTTAGAAAAAATGCCTAAGAAGGAAATTGGAATCTAATTAAATTTTATCACAAAGGAATTAGGAGTGTCTTTTACATTTTTAAGTGTGGGAGCTGTGAAATTCATTTTCAGATATTCAGGGGAACTCTTCTGTTTCTGGGCATTTGATGTAGACTTTCAAGTAAAAATTTTTTCCTTATTAAGAGAAAGGGGGGTTGGGCGTGGCGCTGTTCACCTATAATCCCAGAATTTGGAAGGCTGAGGGAGGAGGATGGTGAGTTCGAGGCCGGCCTGGGCTACATTAGTGACACTCTGTCTAAATTCATTAATTAATTTGTTCATTAAAAAAGGAAGAATGGGGGATGCATGGTATTTACAAGCACTTTAGGGAAATACTTGATCTTTTTAAAAATACTAGTTGTATAGTAATATATTAAATATAATATGAATTTGCAGTGCTTTACTTAGATTATTGTGTTAAAGTTAATTTAATTTATGCTAGACAAGTGCTGTACTATTGTGTTGTACTCCCAGCGCAGTTTTCCAATTTTGGTTTTTGAAAAGCAATCACAGAGCAAGGCATAGTTGTGCATGCCTTATGCATTCAAGAGGCTGAGGCAGGAGGATTGATGCGACTTCAAGGCCAGCCTGGTCTAGATAGAGAGTTCCAGGACAGCCGGGGCTACACACTGAGACACTTTCAGAAAAAAACCAAAACAACAAAAAAGCCATTGTATATGAGTTGAATGAAAATGATCTCTGCCTCCCCCTCCCCCTGTTTTGAAACAGGATCTTGTGCAGCCCAGACTGGCTGGCTGGCACGTACTATGAAACCCAGGCTAGCCTAGAACCCCAATCCTCCTGCCTCAGCCTCCTGGATTACGGGCATGTGCCATCATGCCAGGTTAGAGAAGATGTTCTCATTATGAAACTATTCCACTAAACTGTTTTTACTGGTTCAAAGTCACACAAGATCTAAAACCCAGAGAACTGGAATGCAAACCTCCCATACTCCAACTCAGCATGGTTTTACTTATAACTAGAATTAAGCAAAGCCATTCTGTTAGCCAGTTTAATTTCTTTAGCTCTGTAGATTGAGAGCATTCCATATGTCACCTCATGTGACAAGTTCTCTTGTAGTCTTTAGTATACTTTAAAAAATAAACTTTAAAAATATTTAAGGGTTGTTCCAAAATGTAATTTTCTATGTATTCATAATGGATTCTTGTTTCAATAGATAACTTTTTGTTGGGAAGGATGTGTTCGATGCTTACATACACAACTTGACACTTCAGAAGATGGAAGGCTGATTTACACTGGGAATTTGGCCCGTACAGTATTTGGTGGGTAGTCAGAAGTGAGAGTCTTTCCTTTTTTTCTCCTTTTTAATTATAAAAATCATTCTTACCATGTGTTATCTATTGTTTTAGGATTTCTTAATTACAAAACATAAAGGAAATTAGATTTGTAATATTTTGTTATTGTTGAAGGCTATTTGTAAAATAAAGAGGTTGAGGCTTGGATTTTTAGATTTTAAAAAGATGCTTCAAGCTGGGCACAGTGGCTCATGCCTGTAAAGAGACTCTGGAAGCTGATGGGGGAGGATAGCAAGTTCGAGACCAGAGGCAGCCTTGTAACTTAGCAAGACCTTGTCTCAAAATAAAAAGTAAAAATATTGGCTGGAGTACAGCTCAGTGGTACAGCACTTGCAAAGCATGCAAGTGTGAGGCCTTGGGTTCAACCCCAAAGTACTGCTCCCATTGACTTGGGAGGCAGAGGAAGGAGGATCACAAGTTCGAGGCCAGAAGCAGCCTGTGTAACTTGGTGAGACCCTATCTCAAAACAAAGTAAAAAAAAAAAATGGGCTGGGTTTGCAGGCCAGTGGTAGAGCACTTGCAAAGTATGTACAAGGCCCTGGGTCCAACAACCAAGTATAGCAAAAATAAAAACGAAAATAAAAATAAATAAAAAGTTGCTTGAAGGCTGTATTAATGGCTTTGTGATCTTATGACTGGGCACTCAAGCTTCCATTCTGTGGTCACCTTCCTCTTGGACTGCTTAACAAAAAAATAAAAATATTTGAATATGCAGAGAAAATTGGAAGAATACTATTATGGTTTGAATATGAAATATCCCCCACAGACTTGTGTGTTAAAGCCTAAATCTCCAATTTGTGGCACTATTTTGGAAGGTTCTGGGAACTTCAGGAGGTGGGCCTTGCTGCAGGAAGTAGGTCAGTGGGGGTGGGTCCTTGGCAGGATCTTGTCTCTGCTCTCCCCTTCCTGTCCTCCTTGAGGAAGCTCCTTGATGACAAGTTCCCATTGCCATGATATTTTGCCGTAGTGCATGGGGCCAAGCAGCCGTGGACTGAAATTTCTAAAACCATGAGCCAAAATAAAATTTTCCTCCTTTAAGTGGCTTTTCTTGGGTATTTTGTTACAATAGCACAAAAGCCTGACTAATACTAATACTTCTTAAGAGTGATTGGTTTTAGAGAGTAGAATAGAGGAACTTTCCATTTTTACTCCTCCCTTCCTCCCATCTATTTTTGAGACAGGATGCTCCAGGCTGGCAATGAGCTCATGATCTTGCCTAACCCTCCTGAGAGCTGGGATTATGGGATTACCTGGCTTCATTTTTACCTTTTTTTTTTTTTTTTTTTTTTTTTTTTGCGATACTGGCAGCCTGAACCCAGGGCCTTGTGCATACTTTCCAAGTACTCTATCACTGAGCTGCACTCTCCGCCCATTTTTAATTTTTTGTTTTGAGATAGAGCCTTGCACAGGCTGCTATGGGCCTCAAACTTGCAATCCTCCTACCTATGCCTCCCATGTCACTAGGATTAAAAGTGTGAGCCACAACGCCTGGCTGAATGTGTCTAAATTTGACATTTACAATGAGCAAGGGCTGGAAGTATAGCTTAGTAGTAGAATGCTGGTTTAATGCTCGAGGCCCTGGGTTCAGTGCCTAGCACTGGTTAAAATAAAAGAAAGCATGTAATGCTTTTATAACTCAAAATAATTTTTATTGGAAATTTTTAGTGTACACCTTAATGTGATTCATTCTGACATGCTTTTCATTGTGACATTTGCATATATGCATTTTGTTGTACATTATTCATATAGGTTCCCCCTTCCCTCTTGTGTGCTTCCTCCCCCCATCCCACCACCCCATCAAAGACTTCTCTACCATTTACTTGTCTTTTTATGGTAATATTTTCCTATATATCCTTGGGTTCCAGTCTGTTTAAGATAGAAACTTTTTCTGTAGTGAACTTTCTTTTTACCTGTCAGAACTATTACATGCATTTTCTAGGCCATCTATAATAATACCATTCTTAGCTTTGTTTTTTCTTTTATTAGGATCCGACCTTTATATAGGATTTTTTCCTTTTTATAATTTTGATTCAGCTCCCACATATGAGTGAGAACATGTGGTGTTTCTCTTTCTGAGCTTGTGTTCATTCACCTAAAATAATTTTCTCTGATTCTATCCATTTTGGTGCGAATGGCCTTATTTCATTTTTTTGATTGCTGAGTAGTATTCCATTGTGTATATGTACCATAGTTTTTTTTATCCATTCTTCTGTTGAAGGGGTACTTTGGTTGATTCCATTTCCTTGCTATTGTGAAAAGTGCTGCATTGAACATGAAGATGCAGGTGTCTCTGTGGTATGATGACACATCTCCTTTTGGGTAAATTCCCAATAGTGTTATAGCTGGGTCATACGGTAGATCTATTTTTAGTTTTTTAAGATACCTCCATATTGATTTCCACAGTGGTTGGACCAATTTATAGCTCCACCAGCAGTGTAAGAGTGTTCCCTTTTCTCCACAACCTCATCAGGATTTGTTGTTATTTGTTTTATTGATCTTGGCCATTCTTATTGGTGTAAGGTGGAATTTCAGAGTTGTTTTGATTTGCATTTCCCTAATGGCTAGGGATATTGAGCATTTTTTCATGTGTTTCATGGCTTTACAGACCTCTTCATTTGAGAACTGTCTATTCAGTTCCTTTGCCCATTTGGGTATTGGATTATTTGTTTTCGTGGGTATTTTTTTCTTAAGTTCTTTATAAATTCTGGTAATTAGACCTTTGATGTATAGGATGTGAAAATTTTTTCCATTCAGTGGGGATTTCCTAGACTCTGTTAATTGTTTCCTTTGCTGTACAGAAGCTTTTTAATTTCATGTAATCCCATTCATCTATTCTTATAACCTAAAAATTTATAAATGATACTTTTGTTCAGGTCATCTTAGAATTTGTGACACATTTATTTAGTTGCTTTCCCAAGTGGTAGAGACTTATTGTGGAGAAGGAAAAGTCAGTGTGTTAAATAACTAACTACAAGTTTAAAGCACTTATTTTAGATCATAACTTAGTATTTAGTAGAGAAGGTCAGAAGAACTTAGTGAAGTTAGGTGATTTGTTCAAGTTCCTGGAACTATTTCATTTTCTCTTCAAGAAAAGTATAAGCAGACATATCTAGAGTATTGCTTTATAGTCAAGTATGGCTACAAGATTTCAATATCTATGTTTGCATTTGATCATGATAGTGTAAGAAATCTGTCAATTCTCAAGTGTATGACATTAAATTATGTTATAGTAGTTTTAGTTTTTTAGAACTTTTTAGGAATAAAAACAGATTATAATAACCTTGTTTTCTCCAGTAATTTTATTAGCAGTTTTTTAGTGCACAACTTCATGGGCTTCATTATGACATTTCTGTGCCTGCATATCATTGTACATTGCTCATGCTTCACCTCCCCATTACCCTCTCATGACCCTCCCTCCACCTCATCTGTCCCTCCCTGCCAATGGTCCCCTTTCTACTTGAATGCTTATTTATGTGTTTATCTATACATATGGGTTTTTTTCCTTTTTTTTGGTGCTAGGGATTGAGCCTCATGTATACCAGACAAGCACTCTACCACTGAGCTACACCACTGCTCAGTTCTGAGTATTGTAACCTTTGAGTGGAGTTCTGAAGTTAGTGGACTAATCAGTTTGTGGTGGTTATAAATTTTTTCAGAAATCAATACATGAATTGAAGGTAGGGGTGTGTCTTGGTGGAAGAGTACCTGCCTAGCATGCATGAGTCCCTGTGTTTGGTTCCCAATACTGCCAAAAAATAAAAATAAATAAAATACATGAATTGAAATAGAAGAAAGTTTATTGATTTATATCTTTTTCCTACTTGAATTCTTCCTGGAAAGCAGAAGACAGAGGTTAATTTTGGTATAGATAGGATGTAATGTTTATGGAAGTGTAAAACTATCCATGGTATTCAAAATTCTATAGTGGTAACTTGTAGAGGAATTTAATGTTTGAGTTCTTTCTGTACTATTATTAATGGAAAGTCACTCTATCAGAGATCAGTATTATTCTCTGTGTAGAAACTGAGGGAGAGACATTAAGATTTTTTTCTTGGAGGTTCTCTAAATTACCATATGGGTAGGTGCTTGAAGGGCCTTTTAATTCTCAGTTATTGTTAATTCAGCAACAAATAATTACTGATGTCATAGTAGTATTTGTATATATTGTGTCAGAGGCTTTGTATTAGGGATGTTACTCAAAGATAATGCAGAATCTTAGATGAATGTATCATAGTAATCATATTTATAATATTAGAAAATAGATTTGAGTTCAGAAGGCAGAGCACCATATATTATTTTTGGCTTAGAGAGAGAAAGGGGCAGAATAGAAAGGGCCATATCAAGATGTCATTCCAGTTGGATCTTTTAAGAAGAGTAGAGTTTGAATTTTTTTAGCTTAGTTGGTAGAGTGTTGCGCTGCACTCTCTGAGAACTCGGGTTTGATCCCCAGCACTGCAAAAACTGGAGAAGGATGTGGCAATCCACTCCTGAAACAATCCGGAAATGATCAACCATTGAAAACCCTAAGAGGGTTGCTATGAGTTGGACTCGACTCGACAGCACCTAACAACAACAACAACAGAGTTTGAATATGAAGAAATGTGAAAGAAGGTTGTCCCAGGGCCAAAAGTAGTATGAGCAAAGGCATGAAGATGGGAAAGCCCAGAATATGTTTAGAAAATGGCAATTTACTTCACTCCAGGCAAAATATTAGTTTTCTTGGGCTTCCATGATAAATTATCACAAATTTTGTGACTTAAAGCTAAGAGAAATCTATTTTCTCACAGTTCTGGAGGCTAGAAGTATAAGGTCAAGGTGTCAGCTGGGCCATAATCTCTTGATGGCTCTAAAATAGGCATGTCCAGCCGTGACCCTACAAAATCTTAATGTGGCTCTACAAAATCTTTATTTTATTATTTTATTTTTATTTTTTTAACTTCTTGTATTAGTAATTTTTAGTGTATAACTTAATGGGTCTCATTATGACATTTCCATACATGTATTCCCTTGTACATTGCTCATGTTAACTTTCCCCTTACCATCTCATGACTGTCCTCCCATATCCCCTCCTTCCCCACCAATGGTCGCCTTTCTACTTGGATGTCTTTTCCTACCAAATCTTTTAACATCATGTATTTTTTAGTATTTATTTTCTTTGTGACCCCCTTCTTATTATGTATGTGTATTAACAATATGTTATATAATTTATGTGCGGCCCAACATAATACTCAATGTAGCCCAGGGAAGCCAAAAGGTTGGACAACCCCAGCTATACAAAGAATTATTCCTCACCTTTTCCAGCTTCTGGTGGCTCCTGCAACCTTAGTATTCCCAGACTTATAGCTGCATAATTTGGATTTCTGCCTTGGTCTTCACATGGCAGCCTTCTCTGTGTCTGTTTTTTTTTTTTCTCCCCCTCTCTTTATAAGGACATTCTCAATACAATTAGGGCCCACCCTAATCCAGCGATCTCATCTTGGTCTGTAATTCAGCAAATTAGATCATGTTCTGAAGTTCAGGGTGGATATGAATTTCTTGGGGGCACTTTAATCCACTACAATAAATAATAGGGAAAAGGTATTTTGCAAGGGCTGAGCAGACTTTTATATAAAAGACTTAACTCGGTCCTTATTTATCCCATGCATATTGATTTCATAGCAACTACCTGTGGAAAGAGGAAAGGAACTATTTTTAAACTACTGACGGGATAAGTAAGCAGTCAACAGGGGTATATGGGAGTGTCTGCTTTGTTACAGCTGTACAAACAGTATGTTGTCAAACTTGGTATTTGTCATGTTTTGGGGAAAAACAGTATATTACTGTAGTTTTAACTGCATGCTTTTTGTGAATGAGGTTTAGTATCATTTTATCTGGTTAAGGGCCCTGTACATGTGTTTGCCCACAAAATTTAAGCATTTCTGGTCATCTTGTTCTACAAACCCTTTGTATATTGGAGCTATTAACTCCTTGTGATATAAGTTGAAAATATTTTTTCTACCTTCTCATTTGTCTTTTTACTTTGTTTAATGATATTTGTATCCACTTACCTTTTTCTTATTTTATGCAGTCACACTATCAGACTTTCCCTTGAGTGCTTCTATATTTTGAGTAGTACTTGGAAGTTACCCTGTCCTAGATTATATAGGACTTCATAGACTTCTTATACCTCTATGATTTTTTATTTTTTTACATTTAAATCTCTGGACTATTTGGATTTTTCCTGGTATCTAGTATGAGGGATAGATTGCATTTTCTCTTTTTTTATATGGCTATCCAGTTGTAACACCACTTACTTTAAAAGTTCATCTTTTGTCCAGTGATTGTAGATTATATCTTTATCCTATACTAAATTTCCATATGAAATTGAATGTAGTTATAGATTTTCCATTTTGTTCCATTAATTTGTCTTTGTGCACTAATACCACACTTAGTTTTTTTAATTATGTTTTAATATCCCCCTTGTTGGTCTTTTTTTTTTCTTTGTTTTTTCTAAATGAACATTATAATCATCTTATTTAGAATCTCAATTTGTCTGTTTTCCAAATATTTTATATTCTCAGTTCTAATCCACACCCTTTGAACAGTTTTAGAGGGCTACACAATCAGGTGTAGATTAGAATTGTGTGTAGATTGTTTGCTCTCTCAAGAACTCTATTGACCTTGAATCCAATTCTCACTCAATCCCAGTCCACACTCTGTTCTAATCTGCACTGGATTTGGTAAGGGTGCAGATTAGTATTGAGAGTATATAGTAGATGGTATTTAAAATATTATTATTATTATTTTAGTGTTTTGAAACAGTCTCTCTGTGTACCCTGGGCTGGCCTTGAACTCATTAGCCCAAGCTGGCCTCTAGCTCATGATCTTCCTCTCTCTGCCTCCGAAGTACTGTGGATATAGGTGTGTGCCACCATCCCTGGCCTCAGATTGTATTTTTATTAGGATCATTTTAAAATTATAAATAAAAACTAAAGTAAATTTATATTTTGGTTCATCTTTTAAATTATGGGAAAATATGCATACCCTAAAACTTGCCATTTTAACCATTTTGAAGTATATAGGTCAGAAGTCATTTATTTTTAATCCTAATGTGATAGGTAAAAATTGATATTTCAATATTTGTTTTGTTTTGTTTTGTGACAAGGTCTTGCTGTGTAGCCCAAGCTGGCCTTGAACTTCGGATCCTCCTGCCTCCATCTCTGAGAGTGCCGGGATCACAGGTGTGTGCCAGTACACCTAGCATCTCATTGCTCTAATTTGAATGTCTTTCCTTGCTAAAGAAGTTGAACGCCTTTCCTATGTGTTTCTTAACCACTGGTCCTAATTTTTGGTGATTTGCTGTTTAAATTCTGAGCTCTTAGTCTGATAGAATTCCTCATGTTGAACATTTTATGATCATATTGAACATTTTGTATTAGAGATTTGAAAATGCTTGTTAATAGAGTTTTATTTGATAATCTAAGTTCTGAATCAACATTTATAGTATAGTAAGGTTCTTTTGTTGTTGTCGTTAGGTGCCATTGAGTTGGGTCCAACTCATAGTGACCATATGTACAACATAGGGTTTTCAATGACTGATTGTTTTGGGATTGTTTTGGTAGTGGGCTGCCAGGTCCTTTTTCCATTTTTGTGGTACTAGGGTTTGAACGTAAGGCTTCAGAGTGTGCAGAGTCCCACTCTACCAACTGAACTAAACCCCAAGGTTCTTTAGATAATATGAAATCTTTTGATGGTAGAGACCATTTAACCATAAAGTAGATTACAGTGCCTTGTAATGGTCAGTGGCATGTACTCTATTGAATCCCAGCCCTGCTACTTGGTAGATGTATAATGTTGTACAAATGCCTGTTTTGGTTTTTTTTTGTTGTTTTGTTTTGTTTTTACTTTAATTTAAATGGTAGTGTTGGGCATCAGTACAGGGTCACAGGTATGCTAGGCAAGTACTTCAGTTCACTACAGAGCTATGCCCCTATTCCTATCCTTTCTCTCTGTCTCCATCTGTGGTTTTTGTTTTGTATTTGAGATAGGGTCTCACTGTATAGCCTAAGCTGTTCTCGGATTTGTGATCCTCTTCCCTCACTTATTCTAATATTTTAAATAAAGTGATGATGACAATTATTTATTTATCTCATGGAGCCTTTGTGTTGATTTCATCAATGCAATATGTAAATTGCTCAAGACAGGGTCTGGCATGTAATAAGCACTGTATTTGTGTTTTGATTTTGTTGGTGGTACTTTGATGATTGCATTAGTTAGCTTTCTCATCATCACTGTGACTGAAATACCTGAGAAAACAACTTAAGGGGGGAAAGATCTCTTTTGATTCACAGTTTCAGAGAGTTCATCCACGTTTGCTTGGCCCCATGTATCATGGCAGCAGGAGCGTGTGGTGGAGGAGGTTCTTCATCTCATGGCAGACAGGAAGCAGAGAGAGATTGGAAGTGCCCAGGACAAGATACCCCTCAAGGACCAGACCCCGTGACTTACTTCCTCCAGCTAGACTCCACCTCCTAAAGTTTCCAGAAAACACCACCAGCAGTGGATCAAGTGTTCAACACATGAGCCTGTGGGGGACATTTCATATTCAAACTGTAACAGTGATGAAGAAAAAAGATGGAGGAATTAGGATAGATTGATTCTTTTATAATATTTAAAAGTATTAATCCTCTTCCATTTTTCCCCCTTTAGGTGTGAAATGTTTCTCTTATTCTACAAGTGTGATCAGCTTGGCATTTCTACCATACATTTTTACACAAAATGATGTTATATTTGGAAATCTGCCTTTGCAAATCTTATTTTATGGCATCATGGGAAGCTTCTCAGTGATCACTCCAGTGCTGCTTCATTTTCTTACAAAAGGCTATGTCATTCGCTTGTACCATGAGGCCACAACAGACATGTATAAAGCCATTACTTACAGTGCCATGCTTTCGGAAACAAGTACAGTGTTTCACCAGAACGATGTGAAGATTCCAGACAGCACACATATGTTTACCACATTTTATGCCAAAACAAAATCACTGTTAGTTAATCCAATGCTCTTTCCAAACCCTGACGACTATGACCATCTAATGGGTTATGATAAACCATTCACTTTTGATATAGAAGAAGCCAGTGAAAAGGAATAGCATGAGGAGAAGAAATGAGCCTGTCATTTCTATGTTTGTGCTTAAATGTGATTTATGTTTCAGTGTATAATATTGCCTTTTTATATTATTGCTTGTTCAAAATAATTAAAACTATCAAACAGCTCCTAATTAATTTTCAGAGATAATTTTCCAGATAATATTCCTTTGTAATAAAGTATGCTTGAAAAACAAAATAGTATCATTTCTGTTTAAAATGTGAGTGTACATTTATGTTCTGGTATATGCAGGGTAATGTTAGTGTGGTTGTCTCTAAACTGGGAATCAAATGTCAGAAGCAAACAAGAGAGTTAAGGTTTTTTTGTGTTCATTTTTTTGTGTATGAATATTCTTTTCCTCAAGAAAAATTTTGAAAAATGTATGAATTATGGGAAGTAATATTAGTTTGTCTCCCTTGGTTCAGAACAGATGTTTTTGGCTCTGGCATGATTGCCCATAGTAAGAATGCCTATGTACAGTTGAGCTTGTGATTAACTGTAAGAGAAATAGTGACCTAAGTAGTGCTCTCCTCCCTTGACATACGCTGTCAGAATAGGAAAATCAGTGAAACTAAATTAGTGGACAGGACCTTCTGTAAAATAGCAACCTATGCTTATCTTTATCAAGAATTTTCACTTTTATATTTTTATATGTAATTGTAAAATGAAAGTTTATTTTATTTTTTATTTATTTTTTTGAGGCAGGGTATGTAGCCCCAGGGCTTGCCTGGAGCTCATGATCTTCCTGCCACAGCCTCCCAAGTGCTGGGATTACAGGTGTGCGCCACTATACCCAGTGAATGTTGATTTTTGTGAAGGATTTTCAGCCAGGAGCAAGAGGCTTTTAAATCTTGATATTTAGATCAGTGCGTGTTTAAGTGCCTGTAGTATGCCTGATATATTGCTAGTCACCAGAGTCACAAGAACAAAACACCTTGTTTGTCTTCATGGAGCTCCCTAATGTCTCCTGTACCAAGGCAAAATAGTAAATTTAATTGAATCTTTATGGCTTATACCTGAAGTGTGAGGGTGGCTGACAGGGATACAGCTCTGGGCAGCCAAGGCTGTCCTGGCATTCAATCTTTCTAACAGGGAAGCATCAGGGCATCATTAAAAGTCATTCAAGAGAAAGGTCATTTCAGTCTGAGGCTGCTAGTTTATTCATGGGGGCATAGGTTGGGACAGAAAAGCCATCCTCCTGGGACTTAAGAGACTGCCCTCTGTTAAGATCAGCCAGTTTGTCAGACTCAGAACTGTTGCCCTCAAGCTGCTGTGCCATCTTGTCCTCAGATTTGACCTCTACCTGTTTGCTTCTCTGTCCTTTGTTGCCGAGATAGATGCCTGTTGTTACTCCAGCAGTGAATGAGATATTTTTCTATAAAAAGTTATTCCATGATCACATTTCACTGTACATATATTGGAAAGTCAAAGCAAGAAAAGGATCACTCCTAGGTGGATGTAGGAAAAATAACATTTGTTAACATTTTAAATTTTCTCAAGATTTCCTCTCTTCATAGCTTGTTTTAAGTATATCTCTCTCTTTTTATTGGTACTAAAGCCTGGATTGGGCTGGGATTTAGCTCAGTTGGTAGAGCGCTGCTCTGCAGTCTCTGAAGTCCTGAGTTTGATTCCCAGCACCACAAAAATGGGAGAAGGATGTGGCAACCCACTCCAAGGCAATCCCGAAACAATCTGCCATTGAAAACCCTATGAGGATGGCTATGAGTCGGATACCCACTCGATGGCACCTAACAACAACAATAAAGCCTGGATTATGATATTTTTACAGTTTATGCAAATGTTTCACTTTCAACAACAACAATAAAAATTCACTAGATGCAAAACCAGGAAACAAGTTCATTTATGACATTACAGCTCTGCAGAGGACAGATTATGAGGTGAACTGCATGGGACAGAAAGGTAAACTCACACTTGGGTAAGATGTGCATATCTCTTTGAATGTCCTGTCTGTGATCTTTTTACCACTGTGAGAAAAGTCCTTTTTAGTTTGTATCAGAGTAATTCAAAAGAAAACTTATTTGGGGGAGAAAAACACTAAGTGGGAAAGGTGACTTCTGAAGTGCAGTCTGGAGTGAGACCAGGACAGAGGAAAGATCAGCACCTGTTTCTGTGAAGCCTCATTGAAATAAGTCAGCAGAAACAACTCAGGCCAAGGTGAAGAAGACCTGCTCCTTTATGCTATTTTACTACCCTCACTCCACGCAGGCTTATTTCAGAAAGACTGGGAGGGTGATGAGCCTTCCATTGTTTACTGTAGGCATGTCAAACCTGTGGCCGGATGAGGCCTGAGACAGGTAGTAATGTGGCCTCAGAAAGTCTTTTAACATCATGTTTTTTTTAAATGTTTATTTTCTGCATGATCCCACGCGTAGTTCCATTTTAGAAGTTCCAAAGCAATACTGTGCATGTTTATAGGATGACACCAAGTGCTTCCTTACAAAATACTAAGTGCCACAGTATTGAATTCTAACCTTCAAATGAGCATAAGTACAGTATGTCACAATAGGTAATATGAGTCAGGTTGGTATAATTGACCACCACCTGGTCATCATTGTTAGGTGCTGTCAAGTCAGTATCCGACTCATAGTGACCCTATGTAAAACAGGTGAAACAGTATTGTCGGTGCTTCTCTGCTGTTCATAGGGTTTTCAGTGGTGGATTGATTTTTGGGAGTGGGTTGCCGGGTCCTTGTCCCAAGCCTACAGCATCTGGTGTTCCCAGACAGTCTCCCATTCAAGTACTAACCAGGCCTGACCCTGCTTAGCTTCCAAGATCTGACGGGATCAGATGCCACAGGGCTATGGCTGCAGGCACCATCTGGTCAATTGAGTATAATTGGGCCACTGAAGGAGGCATCAGAGATCACATGAGTTTTTGGCAACCTGCCAGGTGCTGTTGTTAGGTGCCAGTCGAGTCGTGTCCGACTCATAGTGACCCTCATAGGGTTTTCGATGGCAGATTATTTAGGGATTGCTTTGGGAGTGGGTTGCCATGTCCTTCTCCCAACTTGCCTGGTAAAATGGAAGAAAAGCCAATAATATTTTTGAAAATCAATTCAACCCAGTTTTGTTGTTAGATGCTATGAGTTGACCACAGCAAAATTTGCTTGGGAACTCACTCAAGAATTGTGACTTCTTCCATCAAAGCAGATATTGATTGTTGTTTTTGTTGATGGTTTTACAAAAACAAGGTCAAATTTCCCACTAGTTTTATATTGTTCTTATTTCTCTGAACTTTGTAATAAAATATGTTGTTGTTGTTGTTGTTAGGTGCTGTCAAGTCGAGTCCGACTCATAGCGACCCTATGTACAGCAGATTGAAACACTTGGCGATTCTGTGCCAGGCAAATGATCTTATTTATGTTTAAGCCCATTGTTGCAGACACTGTGTCAATCCATCTGGTGGAGGGTTTTCCTCTTTTGCATTGACCTGCCACTCTTCCAAACATGATGTCCTTCTCCAGGGATTGTTCTCTCCTGACTATATGTCCGAAATATGTAAGACTCAGTTTGGCCATTTTTGCTTCCAAGGAGCATTCTGGTTGTACTTCTTCTAGGACAGATCTGTTGGTTCTTTTGGCAGTCCATGGTATATTCAATAGACGTCTCCAGCACCACAATTCAAAAGCATCAATTCTTTTTCTGTCTCTTGTTCAATGTCCAGCTTTCACAACCATATGATGCCACTGAAAGTACCATGGCATGAGTCAGACGCACCTTTGTCTTCAATGTGACATCTTTGCTTTTCAATACTCTAAAGAGAACTTTTGCCACAGCTTTTCCTAGAGCAATGCGTCTTTTGATTTCTTGACTGCTGCTTCCATGGTGTTGATTATAGAGCCAAGCAAAGTAGAATCTTGGATAACCTCAATCTTTTCTCCATTTAATGTGAACTTGCGTGCTGACCCAGTCTTAAGGACTTTTGTTTTGTTGATGTTTAGTCGTAACCCATATTGAAGGCTATGATCTTTGATCTTCATCAGTAAATGTTTTAAATCCTCTTCATTTTCAGCAAGCAAAGTGGTGTCATCTGCATAACGCAGGTTGTTAATGAGTCTTCCTCCAATCTTGATGCCACGTTCTTCCTCATAAAGTCCAGCTTTTCAGATTATTTGCTCAGCATATAAATTGAAGAGATATGGTGAAAATATAGAAAGGTCTTATTATGTATGTACACTAATTATATAATTCATGTGCAATCCAGGACAATTCCTCTTTACTTGATGTGGCTCAGGAAGCCAAACGGTTGGATATTTCTGGTCTAGGGGAAAGGGTGATAAATCTGTTTTATTTGGATTTCAAAAGGCTGGGTGATTCCAGCTTAGATTTGGGTTATATCAGATCATAAACACATTCACAATAAACTTTCCTTACTATAAATTTTGTTATATTGAAAGGCCTCAATTTTTAGAAGCAAAAAGAACAAACTGGCCATTAGGTATGAATGACAGCCATAGCTTGGATATATTAGTTAAAAATGTATTTGGATTCTTCCAAATGTACTTTTGTTATTATTTTTCTTTTTACTAAGGATTTCAAACTTAGGAAAGTAGAAGAATGTAATAAACCTGCAGGGCTCTGTCATCCAGATTCAACAGTGACCAATTTGTACTTAATATTATTTCATCTAGACCCTAGAAAGTTGCCCTTTACTTTATTTATTTTTTTGTGGTGCTGAAGGTGTGCACCTAGGGCCTGGAGCATACTTTGCAAGTGGTCTACCACAGAGACACACCTCCAGTTCCTTTTTAAAATTTTTTATCTTGAGATAGAGTCTCTCTAAATTATACAGGCTGCCTGTGTCCTCAAACTTGTGATCCTCCTTCCTTAACCTCCCAAGTCACTGGGATTACAAGCATGTACCATCATGACCAACTCCCTGTACTTTTTTTGAAAGCAAATCCTAGTCATAATATTTCCTTCCTAAATATTTAATTTTGTAACACTACAAGGTAAGGACTTCTTTAAAAATATAACAACACTATTATCATATCTACAAAAGAAAATGTGAATGTTATCAAATATTCCATCTGCTTAAATTTCTAATTAATTGTTTCATAATTTTTCCCACATTTTGTTTGGATTGAGCTCCAAATAAGGTTCACGCTATATTCATACCAATTATGGAAATGTCTGTTAAGACCATTCTATGGGTCCCTCCATTTCTCTTCTTCGTTTTTCTTTTGTTTTAATCCTCCATTACTTTTGTTCTTTCTCTTGCAAATTATCTGTTGAAGAAACTGAATTGTTTGTCATTTATCTTTTTTTTCACAGTCTAGATTATCTGATTGTATCCTGAGGTGTATTTTATCATGGTTCACTATCTTCTATAGTCCCCATAAAGTGGTAGTTGGATCTTGAAATTTCACCAGAGTGAAGTTTTAATAGTTTGGACTACTTCATACATGATTGTGTGAGTTATCTGTAGTTGCTTAACAAGCTCTCTGTGTCTGCACCTAGAATAGAGGAGTGGCTTAACTGAGTGGTTCTGGCAGAGGTTCTTTCATGAGATTGCAGTTACCACATTGCCTGAGACTGCTGTCATCTGAAGGTTGAACTGAAGTTGGAAGAATTGCTTCCAGAATGGCTCACTCACATGATTGATAATTCAGTGCTAGCTTTTTGGAAGGAGGCCTTGTTTCTTATCCGATGCATATATCTTTAGGGCTTCTTGTTGGCAAGTGAACCAAGACAGGAAAGTGGAAACTACAATGTTTTGTATGACCTACATAGAAGTTATGCACTGCCATTTCACAATACTTTATTGGTTATACAGTTAGACTTATTCAGTGCTGGAGGGAATTTCCCAGGACTTGCACACTGGAGGTAAGGCTTACTAAGAGCCATCTTGGAGGCTGGCTATAACAGTGTTCTTCCATTAAGAAGTACATGTCTTTTTTGTCTCTCTCTTTGGGATGTTAGCAACCATTGGTATCCAATGCATAAATCCACTAATTTATCATATGTTACAAACTATTTATATTCTATTATTCCTCTTTTTTATTTATTAGTAGGAATACTCCTGAAAGTACAAGAATACATAAGAGGGCAAGAAAAACTTACCCTTTTCTTTTTGGTTACTGAGTAATTCAATTTATATAGAAAAGTCAGGATAAATGCTTGACTCTTTCCTTTTATTTAACAATTTTAGAAGTAGAAGTGGCTTCCTAGCATCATATGATAATTAGATGTACAAGGTATACATTTGATGTATTTCAAATTATTGCAGATACTATCCTATTAGTGTGTGTGTGTGTGTGTGTGTGTGTGTGTGTGTTTCTTTCTGCACTACTTGGGGGTTGAACCCAGGGCCTCATACAAGCTTTGCAAGTATTCTACCACTGGGCTGCACTCTAGACCATTTTTTATTTTTTATCTTGAAACAGTCTCACTAAGTTACACAGGCTACCTCTGGCCTACAACCTGTGATCATCCTGCCTCCACCTCCTGAGTTTCTGGGATTATAGGAATGAGCCACTGCACCCAACCTTATCCTATTAATGTTTATATAGTTAGGTAAGTACACTAAGTAATGGTACCATAGGATGTTCAGGTCTTAATCACCAGAAACTGTGAATGTTATCGTATATGGCAAAAATTTGCAGCTGTAATAAAATTAAGGATTTTGAGTTGAATTATCCTGGATTATCCATCTGGGTCCATTGTAATCACAGGGGCTCTTATAAGAGGGAGGCAGGGGATCAGAGAAGGTGATGGGATGATGGAAGAAAAGATTAGAGTGGTGCACTTTGAAAATGGAAGAATGCAAAGACTGTAGCTCTAGAAGCTGAAAAAGGCCAGGGAAAGGATTCTTCTTCTGGAGTCTCCAGAAGGAACCAACTCTGCTGATATTAACCTGAATCATAAAAAGGCAGCATCCTTGCTCCAAGAATTGTTCACGATGGTTTTTAGGACACAGGCACAGAATCTTAGGACATGACCTAAAATGACCCTGAGTGCCTGGTGGAACCCAAAGTCTCCAGTAGGTGGAATCTGAAGAATGAGAGCAGTTTAGCAGACCCAGATTAGAAGAGAGGGGTGCCCAGAGGACACTAAAAAGTGGAAAGACCTCCCCTGCTCCTGGATAGGGAAAATTAATATTGTAAAAATGGCTATCCTACCAAAAGCAATCTATAGATTTAATGCAATACCCATTAAAATTCCACTGACTGACTTCACAGAAATAGAAAAAATGATCCAAAAATTCATATGGAACCACAAAAGACCACATATAGCCAAAACACTTTTAAGCTGCAAATCTAATGCAGGGGGAATCACAATCCCTGACTTC
>VMDO01007740.1:78133-89285 GCA_007922755.1 Pedetes capensis | reverse complement strand
AAACACATCATACCAAAACATATGGGATACAGCAAAGGCAGTTTTAAGAGGGAAGTTCATAGCATTAAGTGCCTTCATCAATAAAATAAAAATGAGACAAATAAATGACCTAACGACACAGCTTAAGACGCTAGAAATCCAACAAAAAACCAACCCTAAACGGAACATACAGAGGGAAATTACAAAAATAAAGGGAGAAATATCTCAATTAGAATCTAAAGAGATAATTTCAAAAAATTAATAAGACTAAGAGTTGGTTCTTTGAAAAGTTTAATAATAGGTAACTTTTAAATCCCTTTAATTTCAGGCTTTTAACAAGGGTTCACTGTAATTAATTCCTTACCATTGCCATTCATTGAGGCAGAAATTAAATATTTAAATATTTGGTGTTCCATAATAGTACTTACATTAGTATAATGTGTGACCTAAATCAAGCACTTTGCTAAGTTTGTTTAAAATATTTTGCATTGGCCAAAAATGCTACTCCAGTACTAAATAAAATGAAATTACCGAATGTCTTGTTTTCTTTATATCATCTCATTCTTAAACAGGATGCAAATATGGTTAGTAAATAAGTGAATTTGCAGGAAGTCATTGTGGTCTGGTATGATCATTGAATTTTAGATCTTGAAAAGCAAATAGTGATACAGAAACCAAGGAAAGGGAGATGAATTTTAATGTGCTAAGAGCTGTCTTTTGTTCGTGCAATTAATAACTAAATAATACCTGTTTGAGATACCAACTACCCATTGTGACACTAGTAGTTACATGCTATTTCTTTAATCTATCTAAAAATAGCATAATAACACCAAAACTTCTGACACATACCAGATATTTTGTGAGTGTGTAATGTGAATAATATAGTATACAGAACACTGTTTTATTAGAAATATGTTATTTCAACCAGCCTAATATATTTGAACATTTTTATCAGGTAGGAGGCACCAGAGGAGACAAGACACATTTATGTTTGCTCATTTGCTTGCTTGCTTGTTTTAGAGAAGAAACAGTAAGATTTTGTTTGTATTTAGAAAAATATGTCTGTGGGAAAATTCTCTGAATCATGGATAGCCAGAAAATATTACTACTTTGTGATAATTAAAAAATATAATCAAATATTTTCTGATTTTGATTCAGGAGGACAACCACTTTAGGATTAGGCAGTTGGGAAGGAGTCTTTGAAAGCAATCAGCTGTGGACTGGGTCTGAGGAAGAGTGAGCAGGTTTGGGGTAGATGGAAAAGCATATCATGTGGGTAGAGTGGCAAAAGCAAAAATGGAAGCATAGAAAAACATATGGCAGAAGGCAATAAGAAAAATAACTTTCTCCCTCAGGTAAGGTAGCAGTTGCTAACCAGAACTACTAGCAGGCTGGGACACTACACACTTTAAACTCTATAGGCAGGACAATCATTGCTGGTTGGTGCAGCAGTGTCATGATGTTCTAGATCTGAAAAGCTAGAGAATATTGCACAATTCGGGCCCTGCAGTCATGAGCATCCGAACTGTGGACTGATGTCAGTGGGGTAAACGCGGCATTGAGAATGATTACAGAGTATGTTGTCCCTTTACTGATGACCAGCTGTGTGGACAACATCAGGGGAGGAAACAAACAGTACTTTGTGAAATTCAGACCCTGTTTTATTATGGAAAGGGAATAGGGGCCATCATGAGTTTGAATAATTTAAATATACAGAGATATATCTCTATGTATCCAATGTTCATAGAATTGGAGTGAGGGTAAAACTGACTATCAATCTGAATTTAGATAGGGTGGGAAAAATGAAATTTAAACATAATTCATTACATTTTGGGATACAGACAAATTACAGATGTAGAGATTACACCTAAATACATGGGAGTGTATGTGGGAGTTTTCAAGAGAGAAGACTGTCTAAGACTGATCCTGAGAGAAAATCATATGAATAGAACAACAGGAAAAGGTAAACAGGTACCATTTTCTCCTCTGATTTGAACCTCCTGCTGAAACAGTCTGCACTGTGCTATGCAGTGGAGGAAAAAAGAACTGAAAGGTTTTTTCTAGAGAAATAAAATCCAGTATGACTTCATTTTCCACTGCTCAGCTACCAACTGGTAGGACAATTTGAAATCATTAATTTGGCCAGATGGTTAATGTTGTTTAATAGTACAATTAGCTAATAAATAGCCACAGATCACTTTGTAAATACAAAGTGCTACATAAATGTTTAATAGTCACATTAAATCAGGAGGTTTATTTCAAGTTACATTTTTATATTCAATTATTTTATTGGTGTTTCAGGAGAAATGCCAATAATATTATCAGATGCTGTCATTAAAGCCTGTATTTGAAAAATATAGCAAAAGGATTATAGAAAACCAGAACCAATTTTGGTCATGCTAGGATGAACTGGGTGGACCAACATGAAATGTCACCTTCAAGAAAGACAGGAGGAAATGACAACTCAATCGTACATATCTATGATTATAGAACCAAAGACTGAATGAAACTATTGTAATACTTAGCAACTTCATTATACCTACATATGTTGTTGTTTTTAGGTGCCATCAAGTCAGCAACCCTACTTACCTACAACAGAATGAAATACTCCCCGGCACTATGTCATGCCTGGTACTATGTCTGTGTATCTCTACTATTCACAGGATTTTCAATGGTTTTTGTTTTGAGATTGTTTTGGGAGTGGGCTGCCAGATCCTTCTCCCATTTTTGTGGGGCTAGGGATTGAACCTAGGGCCTCAGACTGTGCAGAACAAGCCCTCTACCAACTAAACCCCAGTACCTACCAACCAAAGGGAAGAGAGTTAAAGAGAATTTACCAGATAAAACAACGTGACAGACACAGGGTGGGAGAAGGAAGATCAAAATTGAGGCTCTAAAGAAACCATTCAATACAAGTAGCATCTAATACAATAAAAATAATTCTTCATGATACATTAGCATTTGTAGCTCACACATGCTTTATAACAATGCATTGAGATGTATACTGCTAGCATATTTTACATATGAGAAAGTAGATTCACAGAGAGATTAAGAAACATGTCCAATCTCACACAGCTAGTAAGACATAAGAGTCAGGATTCAAACCTACATAGGATGGTTCCAATATCTGCTGGGAGGAATCTGGGAAAAGTTATATTATCCTGATGAAACAAGTGAGAGTAGCGTTCCTCATTCTCAGAACATTGATGTGATGGCTGAAGATGCAACAACCATCTTGGGATCATGACGTAAAGACCTAGAGAACCACAGAGACATCAGCTCTGCTGTTGGAATACTTAACCAGTGCCAGCATTCACTTACCTTTTGAAATCCTTGTTATATGAGAAAAAGAATTCACAGTCAGATTTGCTCCTACTTGCCACCTTAACCAATATACCAAATATCATGATAATGATAAAAAATAAGGAAAATAGCTACTTGGCCAACCGACTGGAAGAGATCCATATTTGTGCCTATTCCCAAAAAAGGGGATCCAACTGAATGTACAAACTATTGGACAATATTACTAATATCACAAACAAGCAAAATTTTACTAAAGATCATTCAAAAGCGACTGCAGCAGTATATAGACAGGGAATTACCGGAAAATCAAGGAGGATTCAGAAGAGGACGCGGAACCAGGGACATCATTGCTGATGTCAGGTGGATATTAGCCAAAAGCAGAGAATATCAGAAAGATGTCTATCTATGTTTTGTTGACTATGCAAAGGCATTTGACTGTGTGGATCATAATAAATTATGGATAACACTTCAGAAAATGGGAATACTAGAGCACCTAATTGTACTCATGAGAAATCTGTATGTGAACCAGGAGGCAGTTGTTTGAATAGAACAAGGAAGCACAGCCTGGTTTAAAGTTGAGAAGGGTGTGCATCAGGTCTGTATACTTTCACCCTATCTCTTCAATTTATATGATGAGCAAATAATCTGAGAAGCTGGACTTTATGAGGAAGAATGTGGCATCAGGATTGGAGGAAGACTCATTAACAACCTGTGTTATGCAGATGACACTACTCTGCTTGCTGAAAGTGAAGAGGATTTGAAACATTTACTGATGAAGATCAAAGATCATAGCCTTCAATACGGTTTGTGACTAAACATCAACAAAACAAAAATCCTTACCACTGGGTCAGTACACAACTTCCCAATAAATGGAGAAGAGATTGAGGTTGTCCAAGATTTTGCTTAGCT
The DNA here is from genome assembly GCA_007922755.1 of Pedetes capensis. NCBI lineage: Eukaryota > Metazoa > Chordata > Mammalia > Rodentia > Pedetidae > Pedetes > Pedetes capensis. The sequence continues at coordinate 85,094 of VMDO01007740.1, read as the reverse complement.
TGGCTCTATAATCAACACCCACGGTAGCAGCAGTGAAGAATTCACAAGGTGCATTGCTCTAGGAAAAGGTTTGGCAAAAGATCTCTTTAGAATATTGAAAAGCAAAGATGTTACATTGAAGATGAAGGTGCATCTGACTCATGCCATGGTATTTTCAGTTGCATCATATGGTTGTGAAAGCTGGACATTGAACAAGGGAGACAGGAGAATTGATGCTTTTGAATTGTGATGCTAGAGACGTCTATTAAATATACCATGGACTGCCAAAAGAACCAACAGATCTGTGTTCGAAGAAGTGCAACCAGAGTGCTCCTTGGAAGCAAGAATGGCCAGACTGCGTCTTACTTATTTCGGACATGTAATCAGGAGAGATCAATCCCTAGAGAAAGACATCATGTTCAGAAAACTGGCAGGTCAATGAAAAGAGGGAAACCCTCCACCAGATGGACTGACACAGTGTCTGCAACAATAGGCTTAAACATAAATAAGATCATTTGCCTGGCACAGAATTGGCAAGTGTTTTGATCTGCTGTACATAGGATCGCTATTAGTAGGACTTGACTCGATGGCACCTAACAACAACAACAATAATCACTCATTGAGACCTTGCTACTAACCAGACATTATTTTGTTTTATGTACATTTAATCATTTTCTTCTCATTGCACCTATGTATCTATGTAGCAGGCACTATTATTATGCCCATTTTATGTTGTTGTTAGGTGCCATCGAGTTGTGTCCAGCTCATAGCAATCCTCATAGGGTTTTCAATGACTGATTATTTTGGGATTGCCTTGGGAGAGGATTGCCATGTCCTTCTCCCATTTTTGTGGTGCTGGGAATTGAACCTGAGACCTCAGAGACTGTAGAGCAGTGCTCTACCAACTGAGCTAACCCCAGCCCCATGCCCATTTTATAGATAAAGGAAAATGAGGTACAGTTTTATCTGGCTTGCCCAAGATCACATAGCTGATAAGGGAATCCAGCTGCACCCTGCCTCCTAAACCTCCCACTCTTCAGCAAACAGGTTTCTAAGCAACCAACACTAAAATCATCTAAATTGAAATCAGGAATTAGCTAGGGATTCTTAGTATTTAACATTCCCATTACTATTCAATATGATTTGGACATTGTGGAGTAAATGTTTATCAGCAGGGATACTATTGACATCTTGGGATGCCAGATCTTCACTGGGTACAGTTGTTGCATATTTAAGACGTTTTCCATGCTTGTTCACTGGGTCCTAATAGAAGCACTCTCTAGAGTGGTATTAGCCAAAAAATGTCTTCCACATCTCCCCATAGGGAGACAATCTCACCTCAGCTAAAGACACCTCTCTAGAATAGGGATTGGCAAATTTTCTTTGCATAAGTCCGAATAGTAAATATTTTGGGTTTTATGGGATATGGAATCTGGGTTGGTCTCTATCCCAACTATTAAACTCTGACATTATTAAATAGAATCAGTCATGTTGTTGTTGTCAGGTGCCGTCCAGTCGTGTTTGACTCATAGCGACCCTCATAGGGTTTTCAATAGCTGATTATTTCAAGATGGCCTCCAGAGTGGATTGCCAAGTCCTTCTCCCTTTTTTGTCACGCTGGAAATCAAACCCAAGACCTCAGAGATTACAGAGTGGCTCTCTGTCATATGAGCTAAATCCCAGCCCCAAATCAGTCATAGGCAAAGCATGAACCACTGGGTGTCCTTGTATTTCAGTCAAGCTATTCTGACCCTATTTATAAATGAGAATCCTGAGACAGAGAGAGATTAAGAAACTTGCCTGGGGTGGTTCAATTAGTAGAGTTCAGTTAGACCCAAAGTCCAGAGTTATTCTAGGACCTGTGCTCTTATTTATGAAACTATTGATTTCACAGATTTTAGACATTTTTCTCCTGACAGAATGCAGAGTATGCTTCAGAGAACCTCTCATGCTCCAGACTTTGACCCTCTTCAACCAGCTGTTGTCAGTTGCTCCTACCTACCTAAGGGCTCCACAGTGGCCTCCTAGGGACACACTTCATGTTTAACTACATTTCTGAGCATGGCTGTCTTGGTTGGCTCTAACACATAACCATCTATAACATCTTACCAATGTAAGATTCTATAAAACTAATCACTAAAGCAGTTTTTCACTGATCTGTGACTGTTTTTATTTTGCAAATATCAAAGTCTCATTGTAGGGACCACTGACCAACTATTTCTCATTGAAGTGGGAAGAACTAGAAAGCTCTCAGCCCATGGTCTGGCACATGAAAGAGCTCTACAGCAATAACTAATGTTAATAGAATACTCAGAGCAGTAAACTGATACCTCCAGTCAAGGCATGAATATGTGTGTAAGTTTGCAAAGATACATCAAGGCTAATAACACAAGTCAATCGGAGCGTCTGCTAGCTCAGCTAGAGTATCTCAGTCCAGGGGTTATAGTTCCTGTTGTGTTTGGATAAGAAAATGCACCAATAGTCAAAGACAGCCAAGCCCCTACCTCTACCTAGGAACCAATGGGATGAAGCCTATTCTTGAAGTTAGTGATGATTATGATATAGATTAGTGGGGTCACATGGGATTTTACTGTTCATCAACAATTCAGACAAAATGTAGTTACTGTGACCAAAATGGAAGCCAGACTGAATTTCCTTTACCATAATAGGCAAGTGAGGAATTTAGCAATGGTGTAAGAGACAGGCTACCACAGTTGAGAAAAACAAAAATATAATCACTTTATAATGCTTTTTAGAGAAAACTAGGATATGCTGGTTCTGATAGTTTCTGGTTTCTGTAGGGACATGTTTCGATCACAGATACTAAATATATGAGGGGAAACCACACATAGAGGTTTTGAACACATTGCACAAATAGGTTTAACAAAATAATAGATTATTTTCTCTTCCAATAGTTTTTTTCCCAGAATTGTCTTGTTTCTTTGCGTTGTGTTACAGAGATAAAGTTCACTTAACTTGGGATAAACATACATGTCAAGTATCTAATGCTTTTATTCAACAAGAATAAAATTTTTAGGGAAAATGCAGTATATTACTTTTTTACCTACGTCATTCATTCATTCTTTCTTTTCTTTCTTTTCTTCTTTCTTTCTTCTTTCTTTTTTTTCTTATTTTCTTTTTTTGTGGTACTGGGGGTTGAACCCTGGTCCTCATGCTTGCATGCTTTGCAAGTACTGTAGCACTGAGCTGCACCCCCAACCCATTTATTTATTTATTTTTTAACTTTTTTGGAGACAAGGTCTCACTAAATTACACAGACTGCCTCTGGTCTTGAACTTACAATCCTCCTGCCTCTGCCTCCCGAGTTGCTGGGAATTACAGGAATGCACCACCATGCCCGGCTATGTCATTATTTCTTATCCTTTTATGAAATGATTTCTTCTTAATAAGCACAAAGAACTTTGAGGTAGGTAAGTAATTTTGCTTAATATCATTAATTACCAACAGCTCAATTATACTGTGAAGTGCCTGTAATTGTCATGGAGCTTCAAAATCCTTATCATTCTATTATGTGTACAATTCATTTAAATTACATTAATTATACAGATTTTTAATGAACAGAGAAACTGTTTTCAATTTTTACAGGTAGAGAAAATGATCAAAATCTTTATGTGCATATTACATATTTTATTCTGTTGACAATTCTTAAAATAATTCATTTACTCAGAAAATATTAGCACCTTTACATGGAAGGGGATAAAAGGAAACCTAATTTCTCCTGTTCAGATTCCTTTTAAAAGTATATGATTCTTATAAAGTTCTTTTATTTAATATATAACACAATTAAGGGAACATTTTTCATGGCTGATATTGCATTTCCAAGCCCAGATTCTAGAGTTTACATCCAAAGATACTTAGGCAAGTGATTTTAATATTCTATACCTTGGTTTACAGATCTTATAGAGTTAGAATAACATTTTGTAATGAGAATTTTAAGAAAGATATGTCAAGAGTTTAAAGCAATGCCTTCAAGCCGGGCGCGGTGGTGCATTCCTGTAATCCCAGCAGCTTGGGAGGCGGAGGCAGGAGGATTGCAAGTTCGAGACCAGAGGCGTTTGCGTAATTAGCAAGACCATGTCTCAAAAAAAAAAAGGGCTGAAGGTGCAGCTCAGTGGTACAGCATTTGTAAAGCATGCAAGCGCGAGGCCCTGAGTTAAACCCCCAGTACTGCAAAAAAAAAAAAAAAAAGCAATGCCTAACCCATTGTTGCCTGCAGCTGTACTACCCTGGCATCTGATCCCATCAGATCTCAGAAGCTAAGCAAGGTTGGACCTGGTTAGTACTTGGATGGGAGACTGCCTAAGTACACCAGGTGCTATAGTCTTGGGAGAAAGACCTAACAGCCCACTCCAAAAACAATTATCCATTGAAAACCTTATAAATAGTAGAGAAGCATTGACGTAGTGCTGGGGAATGTTTCTTTCTATTGTACATAGGAATGCTACAGGTCAGACTCTATTCCATGGCACCTAATAACAACAACAACCCATTGTTAGTGCTGTGGAAGTATTTTCCATTCTGTATTTTCCTGTTTGAGAGCTCAGTTTAACATACATAATAATGATCCCTAAAAGTTCACTTGCTGGGTTTTGCTCAGTTGGTAGAGTGCTGCGCTGCACTCTCTGAGGTCCAGAGTTCAATTCCCAGCACCGCAAAAATGGGAGAAGGACCTGGCAATCCACTTCCAAGGCAATCCCGAAACAGCCATTGAAAAACCCTATGAGGGTCGCTATGAGTCAGATACCGACTCAAGGGCACCTAACAACAACAAAAGTTCTCTTATATGAAATGGAAGTGGGAGGTTTTTTAACATTACAATTGCATAAAAGTAGTACAAGGTAATCTTGTGGGCCAAATTGATTTTAAGAGTATTTTCCTATGTGATGTGGCTTTTAAACAGTGTGGTATTGAAATTCTCTTTATCTTTCAAAATGTTCTTAAAATTTATATGACCAATGACCTAACTCCAACCATATGGCAACATGAAGAGACTAAGGAGACCAGATATAGCAGTTTTTAGATCCAGACAAGGTTGGACTTAGAAGGTGAGGAGAATCCCAGACAGGTGGTGAAGAAGAAATGTAAATTAAAGCCGGACGTAATATTTCAGATAATTTTTCCCACTTCTTTCTGAGCTTCCCCTACTTCTTCTTTCATGTGTGCCACTTCCCCTTCTTTTCCAGGGCCTACTGAACCCAACACTCCAACATGGAGATCTGGATAGGAAAAACCATGCAGCTAAGAGGTTTCTATAGAAAATGCAGTGCCCATTCTTTCTTTATACTGCTCAAAAAAAAAAAAAAAGCCAGAAAAACCCTACCCTAAATTCAGTATGGGGCTGAGGTCTAACTCAGTTGGTAGAGTGCTACTTTGCACTCCCTGAGGCCCTGGGTTTGATCCCCAACACCACGAAAATAGGGAAAGGACCTGGCAGCCCACTCCTGAAACAACCTCAAAACAATCAGCCATTGAAAACCCTATGAAGGTCACTATGAGTTGGACCAGACTGGACAGCATCTAACACCACCAACAAATTTAATATGTTTGCTTTTATACATGAAAGGATATTTGTTTTCCAGAGATTCTGACTCTTAAACTAGGGGGCTTCTGGAGGACACTAGTGAGTAGCTGCTTACCTGTTTTTATAACTCTTATTCCTCTGGAGCCTTTATAGCAGAGAGTATTTTAGGATGTATCAGCATTGGTTTAAAAACCCTATGGTGACAGCATATCATGGGGATGGTTTAAGGGATGGTAGAAAAACAAACGAAAGGAGAAAGGAAATGTGTACAAAAGATTCCCTGTTAGAATTCTGGGTTCAGTGTGCCTTGGAAAATCCTGGGGAGGTAGTATATACGAGAGAGGACAGAGAAGAAAGGATTAAGAATAGTTCTTGATTCTAACATTTTGTTCTATATCTCCTCATTGTCCAGAATTAGAAGATGTTTGATTCTCTTTTCTTAGTAAATGTGTTATGGAACCTTGCTAACACTTTACTGCTTTTCTTGGGTAATTTAACTTGATTACTTCAAATATGCCTCACGTGTTTGCCAGCTTGTCATGCTGTGGGGGCTTGTGTGTCATTGGGATTCTGAAAGCTATTCCACTGGTATCTCAGACGCCAGTAGGCCCACCCATGGTGAGCAGGTTTCAGCTGAGCTTCCAGACTAAGTCAGACTAAGGAGAAAGACTTACTCCTGAAGCTTACTCCTGAAACAATTAGCCATTTAAAACTCTATGAATAGCAGAGAAACACTGTCAAATATATTGCTGAAAAATGAGCCCCCCAGGTTAGAAGGCATTCAAGAAATGCCTGGGGAAGATTTGCCTCCTCAAAGTACAGTCAACCTTAATGATGATAATGGAATAAAGCCTCTGGCACCTCCTTTTGCTGATGTGGTACAACCCAAAATGAGAAGAAACAGTGACTGCAACAATGGGCTCAAACATAAAAAATAATATTGTGTGCATAGCACAGTGCTAGGTAGTGCTTCATCCTGCTGCATTTAGTTTTTACAAGTTGAATCTGACATTATGGCACCTAACAAAACACTCCAAAAATGATCTTATTTCTAGGAATGGACTGACTTACCCATATGTGAGGGTAAGTCAGTTTGTCCAGTTTAGCCTAATGTTCTTCTTGTTTCCAAGATCTTCCTCACAAAGCCACTGATATGTTCTTCATTGAGGGGAAAATACTATATGCACACCCAACACACACGCACACATGGAGGGTGACAAAAATGTCTACACATCTTGGGATTGTTGTTGTTGTTGTTAGGTGCCGTCGAGTCGGTATCCGACTCATAGCGACCCTCATAGGGTTTTCAATGGCTGAGTGCTTCGGGATTGCCTTGGGAGTGGATTGCCAGGCCCTTCTCCCATTTTTGTGGTGCTGGGAATTGAACTCAGGACCTCAGAGACTGCAGCGCAGCGCTCTACCCACTGAGCCAAATCCCAG
>VMDO01007740.1:6202-78033 GCA_007922755.1 Pedetes capensis | reverse complement strand
TCTTGGGATTAGACCTTTCCATTTTGCTGTTTTAAGAATGAATTATATGTTTGTTCTGCTAACTCCTGTCTGGCTTGTACATGAACATCACACTAGAGATTGCTACCATAACTCAATTCAACTTTGAAAATTAATACATAGATAACATCCCTTAAAATGTGTATACCTTTTTTTGAAACCACAGTACACACACACACACACACACACACACACACATATTTTAATGTAGGAAATACAGAAACTACATTTGAAACATTTCTTTAAAATAATCCTAGAATGGTGTTATTATAGATGGTCTAGAAAATGCATGTAATAGTTCTGACAAGGTAAAAAGAAAGTTCACTACAGGAAAATTTCTATCTTAAACAGAATTGGAACCCAAGGATATATAGAAAAATATTACCATAAAAAGACAAGTAAATGGTAGAGAAGTCTTTGATGGGGGGTGGGATGGGAGGGGAAGCGTACAAGAGGGTAAGGGGGAACCTATATGAATAATGTACAACAAAGTGCATATATGGAAATGTCACAATGAAAAGCATGTCAGAATGAATCACATTAAGGTGTACATTAAAAATTTCTAATAAAAAATAATCCTAGAGTGGACTCCAGAGTCTGACTCTATTTTCTTCCCCCATTCTCCTGGCCTACTTTGCAGTAGTAGTGCCAATGAATTTTGTTGCCAAAGAGGCAATCCATAAAGAATAAACAAGGATCTGGGCCTGGTGGTATATGTCTGTAATTCCAGCATTTGGGAGGCAGAAGCAGAAGGATACTGAGTTCAGTGCCAGCCTGTGCTACGTAGCAAGCCCAAGACCAGTCTACTTATGAGACTGTGCTCAAAACATGCCCCCACAAAAAGAGGGGAGATAAAGAAAGAAAACACATGCCTCCACAAACTAGTTGACTATATATTCAAGTCTTAAATAATTGATTATTGGTTGGAAGTTATAAAAATACTAAACTGCGATTTTTCTTCTAGGTGGGAAATGAGGAAGGATGAAGTGCTAGATGAGGAAGAAAAAGCAATGCTGGAACATTTAAAACAAATTTGCACCATACAGAACTCTTCTGTCTCAGATAACACAGAGGAACAGTAATCTGCAGAAAACAGCAACAGCTTTATTTTAGGAAACAATCACATGTATAGATTTTTGCTGTAGTCAGAATGAACCTCAGATGTACTGTGAAGCATGAAACCAATGACTGAGTAATCTCTGTACTGAAAAGGAATACAGCACATAAAGAATAAGGTGCTGTATCATTTTTATTTTTAAAATAATTTCAAATGTTTTTCTTTCCCCAATGTTTCTCTTTATCTGATAAAAACTGCTGCCATCTCGTGTTTCTTTTGAATTATTTTTTCCTCATTTCAGTCTCAAAGTATCTATGACAACAGGCAAAATGTTTGGAAATCTTTTCCCTAAGGATTCTTTAATACAACATTTGGATGTTAAGTCCAATGGAGTCACATAGCCTCTGGGAGTTATCTGAAAACTTCAATTTATTTTTGTTGCTGTAGCCCAAGTCCAAGTCTTAATTGCCTCAAGCACCCACCATTATACCAGCCTCTCTTCCAATATAACCCCTTCCTCATCCAATTTATCTTAACCACAGCCACAAAAAGCATTCTCCTCAGCTACTAACTTTAGTCATATCTCTGCTTGTGGTGGTTTTCAGGCCTCCTCCTAAATCTGGTTCAAACTTGCACTCATATGCTTTCAGGTCCTATACCAAATGGCTTCAGTTCAGGGAACTGCCTGCCACCCTTTTGCCTCAAGACACATGCTTACCATTTCTCCCAAAAAGAAACCATACTTGTCTCAAAATTCTTCCCAGTATTCTCTGCCCAACAGTACATTATCCATAATGTCTGTTACTTTTCTTATTTCCATTACGTTGGTATACACACAAATTAAGGAAATAGAATGTGGTCCACCACTCTCTACAAAGTATAATTATAGCTATTTATTATATCCTTCCTATGACTGCCTGATATTAAATTATAAAGAATTTGAAAACTTTAGATATAATACGGGGTTTATCTTTACAGCTCTTCACTGCTCAAGCCAAGCATGGTAGTGCATGCCTGTAATCCCAGCAATTCGGGAAGTGTAAGCAGAAAGATTGCAAGTTCAAGGCCAGAGGCAACCTGAGTAACCTAGTGAGACCTTGACTCAAGATAAAAAAAACAAAAAATGATTTGGGGTCTATCCTAGTGGTAGAACATTTGCAAAGTATGTGCAAAGCCCTAGATTTAATCCCCAAGTACTGCAAACAAAACAAAACAAAACAAAACAAAGCATTATTGCTGTTACAGTATTTTTTGTGGACTGGACAGTTAATAAACACAGTTGATTAAATGACTCATTGAATGGTGATAACAAAGACAATAGACTATTAAGCAGTCCTCAGGATGACTGGGTAAAGCCTTATGTCATGGGCTATTTTAGACCTTATGACATCAAATATCATGGTTTCTGATGTTCTCAGATACATAATAAACTGTCCATGCTCCCACCTTCTGTGATTTTTATAAAATTTGTGTAGGCTCCATGATTTCAAAAGGAATGTTCTAATGCATTTTTCAAAGACTAGAAATTTGAAGTGCAGAGGAGGCCACCTTACAGAATGTCTTGCATTTTTACTTTAAATAAAAACTCATAAATGGCCGTGTAGGCAGTTGCCTGCTAAGTAGCACATTTTATTTTTAAGGAATGTACTTTAGTTGGCCAGTATAACCATGAACCAAATGTTTTAAGATATATCTGAAATAATTTCTAAAAACTCTATGGAGATATGGAGACCAGTTAAAAAATAGTGAGACAATTTTATGAAAACTAGACATTCCATCTAATCTTATCTAAGAACAGTTAGTATAAAAATCAACGTAAGGCAACAGTTGCTTGCTTCTTTGGCTAATTGCTAGTCTGTGTACTAAATCTGTGTAACTAATTAGACTAGACACCAAAATGGAAAGTCAAAATAAAAATAAATTGATCCAATAAACCAAACAAAACAATCTTACAGAGTTATAGGATCTCACATTTGGATTGTCTTCTACTATATCTAAAGGTCATCTCTTAAAACTTTTTTAAAAAATTGAATCTGTATATTTCTATATAAATCCTAGGAAGTGATTTAACTCTTTCAAGAAAAAAAATAACAACTTTTTCAATGGCTCCCATTTGAAATGAAAGAAGTATTTAGTAAGGGGAGAATGAGATGAGTTTGAAATGAGAGAAATAGAACGAGAGCTGCAGTTGAATTCTGTTCTGTACTTGCACAGTGAAATTACTATAGGACAGTGAAATTACTATTAGCACAACGAGGTTTGTAATTGGAAATGTTAAATGACAAGTCACTGATTTATCAGATTGATTTTATTTTGTTTTCCATGTTTTTAAAAAATGTGATAAGTAGCTGAACACTGGCACATGCCTATAATCCTAGTGATTAAGAAGGCTAAGGCAGAAGGATTATAGGTTTAAGACCAGAGGCACCCCACACAACTTAGTAAGACCCTGTCTCAAAATAAAAAATTAAAAAGGGGGCTAGGGTGCAGTTCAGTGGTAGAGCACCTTACTAGCATGTGTGAAGCCCCGAGTTCAACACTATCAGTACTGCCAATAAATAAATAATAAAATTAAATAAGTAATATTTCAAAGCAGCTGTTTCTCACATTTATTTTGTACTTGTATAAGTTAATAACAAGAATGGGCCTTAAGAGGGTATAACTCCCAATATCTTTATTACAAAATATTATCTGCTGTGTTTTGTGTAACTGTTGTTGTTGTTGTTAGGTGCCGTCGAGTCGGTATCCGACTCATAGCGACCCTCATAGGGTTTTGAATGGCCAACTGTTTCGGGATTGCCTTGGGAGTGGATTGCCAGGTCCTTCTCCCATTTGTGTAACTGTATTTGTATTTGTATATAATTATAGATATGTATTTTATTATGGTTTAATAGTTACATATGGAAATAGCATAAATTAATTTTAATAAGTTATAAATGAGAATGTCTATTTCAGATGTTTTATTCTCTTTAAAAACATTCTTTTAAAACTGCCAAAGAAAGAAAGAAAAAAATGAAATTACTTGATGTTCTACTACTATATGCCCACTCATAATGTCTAGTAACCTTAGTTTTTATATTCCTGGATCAAAAGGAGGTACACAGACTTTATAATTAGCTTTTCCAACTATGAAATGTTTTAATTGTGCTTTCTTTGTGTTAGAAATATTGCATAGTAAAAAACAGCCTTAAAAAGAAAGGAAATAACTGTCAAATGTGACAACATGGATAAATTTTAAGGACATTATGCTAAGTGAAAAAAGCTAATCACTAAAAAAAAATGCTATGTGATTCCATTTATATGAATAATCCAGAGAAGAGATAACTAATATAAAATAATTTGTAGAAACAAGAAAGAAAAAAAAAAACTGTGGTTACCAGAGGCTAAGAGGAGGAGGAAAAGTTTTTGTTTAATGGGTAGAAAGTCTCAGATTTGTAGGGTGAAAAAGTTCTGTTTCACAACAATGTGAATATACTTAACACAACTAAACCACTTAAATCATTAAGGTGGTAAATTTTATATTACAGGCTTTTAAAAAAACACAGTTAAAACAAAAGTTGTGGATGTGTTTTATTTTGAATCTGAAGTGTCCCCTATATGCTCATGTGTTTAAATGCTTGTCCCCAGCTGGTGGAGCTATTTTGGGAGGTAGAAACTTTGGGAAGTAGGATCTAGCTGGAGGATATAGAAAGTGAGTCACTAGGGATGGGTCCTTGAGGATGGGTCCCTGAGGATATGTTATCTCTAGACCCACCCTGTAAGCTCTCTCTGCTTCCTGTCTGCCATGATGTAAAAACTGCTATCCTTGGACAAATGCTCCCACTACCATGATGTCCTGCCTGAGCACATGGGGCCAAATGAACACAGGATAAACCCACTGAAACAATAAGCTAAAACAAACTTTTCCTTTGTTAAATTGTTTTTGTCAGGTATTTTGGTCACTGCAATGAAAAAGTAACTAATACAGAAAAGTGGTACCGAGAGAGGCCATTGCAGTGACTAAATTAACTACACTGTTATTGGCCTTTGGAACTGGTTTGCAGGAAGAATTTGGAAGAGTTTGGAAATGCAGGATAGAGAAGCCCTAGAATTCTATAAGCAGGGCTTTAATGGGTACTTTTGGTGGGAGTTTGGGCGACCAAAATGTAAAGAATACACTTACAAGATTTCAGATGGGAAAAAGGAATGTTTTGAGATTTGGACCAGAGGCCATTCATGTTACATTCTGCCAAAAAACCTTGTCTACATTTTGTTCATATCTTGAAATTTTGAGTGAAGCTGAATTAAAAAGTAATAGACTAATGAATGTGGTGCCTGCAGCGGTAGCCCTGTGGCATCTGATCCTGTCAGATCTTGGAAGCTAAGCAGGTCAGGCCTGGTTATTACCTGGATGGGAGACCGCCTGGGAACACCAGAAGCTGTAGGCTTGGGAGAAGGACCTGGCAACCCCCTCCCAAAAATCAATCTGCCATTGAAAACACTATGAACAGCAGAGAAGCACTAACAATAGTGTTTCCCCTGTAGTACAGAGGGTCGCTATGAGTCGGATACCGACTCGACGGCACCTAACAACAACAACAACAACAATGAATTTGGCAGAGGATATTTCAAGATTGTATATCACTTGGGCTGTGGCATGGTTGTTGCTAGTTACCTTTAGCTTTACAGTGAGAAGTGAGAGCAAAAAGCAGGGCAGAAAGAAGTGAAAAACATGAAGCTTGGCCAGAAAAGACCTTGTTTCAAGTCAGGGACAAAGAAACTGTAGTTGTTGAAGAGATTGGCACCCTGAAGGCAAAGCTGAGCACTTTGTACTGAGATAATAGGAAAAGTGCCTTGGAGGCATTTCACAAATTAGCCAGACCCCACCCATTACAGTCTCCTGGGTATAAAACTACAAACTCATTGGAAAGACTTTCCTTTGAAAGAAGATCACCTCTAGGCACAAGGCTATACAGGAAAGTGTTTTCTCAAGTCCAGACACTCAGACACTCAGAGACCACTGCAGCTATGAACCAAGGGGCCTGGCTATTATTGGGGAGATGAGGGGAGCATGGGTAGGTTGGTCCAGAGTGTGGGTCTGGAAATCTCACAGCAAAACCTTGGTGCTTGTATTTGGCATATTAAAGAGTTTATACCTGATATAGAAATTATAGTAGTGTATTGAATAGACTTAGTATAGACTTGTTGTTGTTGTTAGGTGCTGTCCAGTCGTGTCTGACTCATAGCGACCCTCATAGGGTTTTCAATGGCAGATTTTTTCGGGATTGCCTTGGGAGTGGGTTGCCACGTCCTTCTCCCATTTATGCAGTGCTGGAAATCTAACTTGGGACATCAGAGACTGCAGAGCAGTGCTCTACCAACTGAGCTAAATCCCAGCCCCCTTACTAAAGACAGTACACCTTTAAGGAATAATTATAGGGACAACTTAGGCACCTGAAGAAGCTAAGGTAGATATGCAAAGGAACTTGGAAACACCTGTGTTCCTTCAGTGAATTGGCCTTAAGATGTCTCTATGCCCCAGGGGAAGGTAAAGAAGACAGAGTACAGGAAATTTAGGCAGCCTTTTAGAAGGAAAGGTGTGCTGCTGGATAGACAGAGAAGATAGTGGGCCATGAAGGGAGAGAGAAGCATGTAATTGATGCATGTAATTGATGGAGAAAGAAGAGCAGAAGAGCAGAGAGAAAGAAAAAAGGATGAGAGAAGAATGGAAAAAGACAGGGTGTGTGTGTGTGTGTGTTCCCTTTAGTTTTATTCAAACAAGGGAACACCCAGTGTAACATTAGCCCTGGGCACCCAGCTCTGGGCACCTAGTGTGACCTGTGCCTAGGATTTTTGTTTTGTAAATGGATCAATGTCTTGGGTAGGGTGTGGAATCCATTTGAAAATGCCTTTCCAATGTCCTCAGAGACCCATGTGGCTTCTTCATCATGGCAGAACTGCAAGAGCCATTTTCAGTCCCATTTTCCTCCATATTGCCTGCTAATGCCTAAGCTAGTTTCCTAATGTGGCTACTATTTGAGCTGGCAATAGAACTTGAAATAAACCACATAGTGTTGGTTTTGTAGGTATGCAGAATGCAAGAGTTATGGGATCGTGGAAGTTTCCACCACTCAGATTTTTAAGAAAGGCCTATGAGGTCAGGCAATGTAGCAGGGTCAGAGCCCCTGTGGGGATCCCCAGAGAGGACAATGAATGAAGAAGCTATGAAGATGAAGTATAAGCTGCAATGGAGACCCCAGGATGTTGGAGATGCAAGAAGCATGAAAATCTGCTGACAAAACTGTTAGCTGGTAGTGAAGCTAGTCTCAAAGCAAGGCCAGGTGGGCTGCTGAGGACAATGCCACGGAGTGGGGCTGCCCAAGTCTGTTGGAGCTCTCATCATACTACCTGTCCAAGACGCCAGACATGGATCTATAAGATTTAATGTTCATCCTGGTGGGCTTTGGTCTTGCTTTGGTCCCGTTCCTCCTCTGAATGCCCTCCTTCCTCTCTTTTGAAATGGGAATGTTTACAACGTGCCATTGTATGTTGGAAGAGGTAACTTTCTTTTTGATTTCACAGGAGCTCACCACTCAGGGTTTGCATTGAGTCTCACAGCAGACTTTGAACTTTGGTCTTATTAGCAATGTTAGAACTGTTAAGACTTTGGAGACTCTTGCAGATGGACCAAATACCTTTTGCCTCATGAGATAGCTATGAGCCTTAAGGGGGCTGGGGTTTCGCTCAGTGGGTAGAGTGCTGCTCTGCACGCTCTGAGGCCCTGGGTGTGATCCACAGCACCACGAAAATGGTAAAAGGATCTGGCATCCCACTCTCAAATATTTCTGAAAATGATTAGCCATAGAAAACCTTATAAATAGCAGAGAAGCACTGATACATGGGACAGTATCAGGGAGTGTTTCGTTCTGGTGTACATAGGGTTACTATGAGTCAGACTCAACTGGATGGCATCTTACAACAATAACAAAAGCTTTAAGGGGTAGGAATTGAATGTTATGGTTTGAAATTGAAATGTCTTTCATAGGCTCATGTGTTTGAACACTTGGTCCCCAGCTGGTGACACTATTTTCAGATACTGTGCAAACTTCAGGAAATGGGACCTAGCTGGAGAAAGTGGGTCACTGGGGGCTGGTCCTTGAGGATATATCATCCCTAACTCCATTCTGTAAGCTCTCTCTGTTTCCTGTCTGCCTCCACCAAATGTTCCTACTGCCATAATGTTCAGCCCAAGCACATGGGGCCAAACAAACATGGACTAAAACCTCTGAAACTATGAGCCAAAATAAACTTTTCCCTCCTTGAGTTGCTTCTGGCAGGTACTTTGGTTATAGTGTAAAAGTAACTAATAGAAGATGTAATCTCCATTTACAGACATTCCTAACATTGTGTGAAAGCCCTTGATTTTTAATAGGAAGCTATGAAAACTCTATATTCAACATGAATTATATTATTCCACACAAGGATGAAAACTATGTGCTTTGCCTTTGAGAAATGTTTTCAATAGCCATTTGTAAATCAGTAAACTCTTATTTCTCTAGAACTGAGAGTCTAAAACAGTCCCTTTTCCCTCAAAATATTGTAATGAAGCCAGATATCGTAATGTATGCCTATAGTCCTAGCACTCAGTAGGCTGAGGCAGAAGGATCAGGAGTTTGAGGCCAGGCTGGCTACACAGTGAGACCTTAACTCCAAAAAAGAGACCACCTAAAATGTTTAAAAATTAATTTAAAATAAAAAGAATGATTAATGACTTTCAGGAATAAAATGTGTATTAGATACTTATTGCTGCACAACAATATTACCTGAACTTAACATATTAAAATAACATTCATCTCTTATCTCAAAGTCTCTGCATGCCAAGTGTCTGGGCATTATTTAGCTAGGTTCTCTGCCTCAGGTCTCACAAGGCTATAATACAAGTGTCAGCCAAGGCTGTGATATCATCAAAAACTCAAATGGGGAAAGATCCACTTTCAAGTTTATGTGATTATTAGCAATATTCAATACTTTGCAGGCTACCAGAAAGATGGCTCAGTTCCTTGGTAGCTGTTAGAGGCTGCCATCAGGTGTTTGCTATGTGAGTCTTTCCCAAATGGCCTCTTGCTTTCTCAAAGTCTGCAGGGAAGGGAGTCTCCCTGCAATACCAATTTTAAAATTTTATGTAACATAATCAAGTGCATTTAATCATGTATATTGCATCACCTTTAACAGATTCTATTGGTTAGAAGCAACTCATACCACCCATGCTTACAGAGAAAGGATCACACACAAGCAGGAATATTGAGGTGAGGATGATGGAGGCCACTCTAGAGTGTCCACTCTTAGCTGGAATTTAGGCACTGAAATATCCTATCTGGGGGAACCATGTAAGAAAGTAGAAGTAGAGCTAGCTTAGAATCAAAGAAGAGCTGGGAGTTAGCATGTGTTCCCATTTATCAAGCAGCTACTATAATCTAGTCTCTGTACCAGATTATAACTAGACTCTCTATAACTAGACTCCCTATTAGTATCCTGTTCATCTCTCCATTGAGGTATTTATTGAGATTCTCATTTAAGATAATAAGGAAACAAGTTGTAGAGACATGAAAAAAGGATCATAATTTTAAATAAAGATATATAGCAAAGGCCATGCTTTAACATACTACCTCTACCTCAGGTACATAAGAATACAAGTAGACAAAATATATAAATTAAAAATCAGAAAACTAGAGCTTGGCTCAGATGTAGAATAAACAGACTAGAAATATGTTTACAAAACTTAGCATTTCCAAAACTACACCCATGGTAAGACTGTTCAGCATGACAGTGCAAGAAGTTCTACTGACCCATGCCTCAATGAACTGGTAAAAAAAAAAAAAAAAAAGGAAAAAATAAAAATGAAAAAAAGCTTTTTAAAAAAAGAATGGCCATTTAAAGGCTTTAAAAATGGTCCTAAGGGCAAGTAGCAAATGAGAAAACATGTATTCAAGGAGATCTATGAACCTTTGGTAAGAAAACTGAGTCTGTGAAATTTGAATCAAGACCATTTCCTCCCTCCCTACTCCCACCTCATCAAGATGGAGACTCCATTGAAGACTGCTGCAGCTGCTAACACAGAGCTCCCTCAAACACCAGCTCCAGGCAGAGGACTTTCTTCATGAGAGGAGCAGGACTTCAGTATTTCTCATGCTGCCCCCAATTACCCTCTGCTGAAGCTAAGTGCCCAGAAAATAGAATCAAGAGTTGGGAAATCCTTTTGTTGTTCCAGTCCCTATTCATAGAATGGAGTCTCTGGGGTGTGATGCGTTGAGAATTCTGGTTCTTGATCACTCTTCTCCTGGGTCAAGAGGTATGTCAGAAAAGGCAAATTTTTTTTTTTCGGTACTAGGGTTTGAACCCAGGGCCTCGCACTTGCATGCTCTGCAAGTGCTGGACCACTGAGTTGTACCCCAGCCCATTTTTTTACTTTTTGAGACAGGGTCTCACTAAGTTACACAGACTGCCTGTGGCCTCGAACTTGCGATCCTCCTGCCTTTGCCTCCCAAGCCCCTGGGATTATAGGCATGCGCCACCGTGCCCGGCTAGGAAAGGCAATTTTTTGTGAAGTCAAATTTACTAATCTTTTCTTTATGATTCATACTTTTTGTATCATAGACATTTTTGCCCGTTCTAAAGTCATAAAGCTATTGCTCCTCTTTTCTCTTAGCAGTATTATTGCTTTTTATGTCTATTACCCATCTTGAACTTTTTGTATATGATGTGAGGTAAGGGGTCAAGGTCCTTTGTTTTCTGTAAGAATATAAGTTCTTTGTTTTGTCAATCAACTAGTCTCCTGCTTGAAATTTTGCAATCTTATTACTTTTTGATATAAGCAATATTGGGCTGTTATTACTCAGTACTCTTAAGGAGTTACCTTTTTATTTTAAGGACCATTGTATACCTTGAAGTAATAAAAATGTACTGTTGAAAATATTCCATCAATGAGTTTTTCATTCCCAACTTTGGTTGCATCAGAAGATCATAGGTGGAAGGGACTTCATATCTACAGGCAAATGTCAGTGTTGTTGAACACCACTGAGGATCACTAGAACAATGACCAAAGGAATAGATGAAACTGACTAAGTTATACCTTAGTGAACCTTATTGTAAGATTTCTGGTATCTAAAGATTCTTGGCTTGGGCAAACTTTAGGAAGGTTTTTAAGATCCCTTCTAGGTCCATCTGGAAAAAAATTTATATAACTATGTTTTAGCGAAAGAATCTTCTGGAGTCAGTTTATCTAGAGACTCTCATCCTCTCTATCTGATCAGGGTTTTCATTCTCCCCTTCCTCCAGATGACATGTGATCATCCTGAACTGTCTTCACTAAGAACCCTATTAGGTAGACTTACCCAGAGTGACCTTACTCTGGATGTTTCTTCTTAACAATTTTCCATCTATTGACCACCCCTGCGTTGCTACTTGGCTATAAATTCCTACTTGCTCATGCTTTATTTGGAATTCAGACTAAACTCCCTCCCCTATTGCCATGGTCTCTATACTTATCTATCATGATAGTCCTAATTAAAGTCTTCTTTACTGTGCTTTTAACAAGTATCACTGAGCATTCTTCCTTACCAGAGGTATAGCATTTCAGTGGAGTCCAACA
Source organism: Pedetes capensis (assembly GCA_007922755.1). Lineage (NCBI taxonomy): Eukaryota > Metazoa > Chordata > Mammalia > Rodentia > Pedetidae > Pedetes > Pedetes capensis. Next base: position 66,331 of record VMDO01007740.1, on the reverse strand, counting down.
GGATCCAAGAAGATAGCACATGGACCCCACACTCACAAAGATACTTAGGTTTCCCCTACACTAAATATTATCTTAGCAGGCAAGAGGTAAAAGGGACCAAATCTCAGCTGATATATATCTCTGATGGAAAGTTTGGTCATTGTAGTGAGCAAATATTTGGGAGAAAACAATTTTAGACTAGAAGAGAAAGTTAATTTTAATAGGCAAAATTAGGGAGTTTCCAAAATTGACCATAAATGAAATCTCCAGAACAAGATGAGATTTATTATAGAAAATAGTTACTGCACAACTGAATTGTATTGTACCATATATTGTTTTGGGCTGAGATTTAGCTCAGTTGGTAGAGCATTGCTCTGCAGTTTCTGAGGTCCTGAGTTTGATTGCCAGCATCGCAAAAATGGGAGAAGGACTTGGCAATCTACTCCTGAAACAATCAGCCATTGAAAACCCTATAAGGGTCACTGAGTCAGATACCGAGTTGACAACACCTAACAACGTCAACATCAACGAGTTGGATACGACTCAATGGCCCCTGACAACAACAACAACATATATTGTTTTGGCTTTGGAATTGGCAAGCACTGGTCATCTAAGAATTATACTGGCTCAATGTTTCACCCATCTACAGGATATTCCTATGCATCTACATGCTGAAGTGGTTATCTTAAAGCCAAATTAAAAAAAAAAAAAAAAGGAAGTCAGGAATCTCTTCCTTTGTGTAGATATCTGGTGATATGCTAGGAAGTCTTCAGAAAAACAGTAAGAATAGAGTTGGTGGGCCACTTCAATTGAACTTCCAGTTTCTTGGGTGCTACCTCTTCTCAGTTTATAGCCGTATCACCCTGGTGTCCGATCCCATCTAATCTTGGAAGCTAAGCAGGGTCGGGCCTGGTTAGTCCTTGATGTAGACAACCTGGGAATACTGAGTCCTATAGACGTAGCAGAAGGACCTGACAGTCCACTCCTGAAACAATCAGCCATAGAAAACACTATGAATAGTAGAGAAGTACTGACATGGTGTCAGGCATGGCACAGTGTTGGGTTTTGTTCTGTCGTACATACTATGAGTACATGACAACAACAACCATAACATCATTTTACTCCTTTTGTGGTGTGGTGTTTCTGGTCATGATGATTGGTGGGGTGTGTGGGTAGATTATGCAAGTCTAGATCAAGTTAACCCTATATTATGGTTTTGGATGAAATATTGTTTTTGAGACAGGCCTAGCTATATAGCTCTGGCTGGCCTCAAATATGCCATATAGCCCAGGATGGCTTCAAATTGTGGCAATCCTCCTGTCTCCATTTTCTGAGTGCTGGGATTACCAGTGTGCAGCACCACACCTGGCTTAGACGAAACATTTCTCATATGATAAGCTTGTTTATATGCAGAGCTGAGTAGAATCTGACTTCAAGGTTAAGGCAGCAAAGGGTAGATTTACAACATGAAGCCAGAGATGCCCAGCCTTTTTATCCTGTTTTCATCACCCATCAGACATTTGCAGGTCCAAGTAAAGACACAATGTTTTGTGCAAAAGTGGCCTTTGGATCCTTGAAATGTAGGCAATCATCATCATAACTCACAAAGTAGAGGTGCTATGTAAAATGAGGGGAACCTAGTATCTATTGCACAGTTGTGCTATTGAACACAAGGCCTCACGTGTGCTAGGGCTGCTGAGCCAGACCTGAGCTACACCACTGTGTTACACCTCCAGTTCCACTGAACTAAAATGCCAGCCCCTAAGTTGTTGTTGTTATTGCTAAGTGCCATGGAGTTGGTATCCAACTCATAGCAACCCTACCTACAACAGGCAAAACACTATTGTTAGTGCTTCTCCACTATTGACAGGGTTTTTGATGCTTTTTGGGAGTGGGTTGTTGGGTCCTTTTCCCAAGCCTACAGCACCTGGTGTTCCTAGGCAATCTCCAATCCACTAACCATGCCTCACCCTGCTTAGTTTCCTAGATGTGATGGGATCAGTTGCCATAGTGGTACAGCTGCAGGTGCCCCTAAATTAGTGATCTTTAAATACACACCACATTTTCTTTATCCATTCATCGCTCGATGTGTACCTATTGTGATTACATGACTTGGCTATTGTGAACAAAACTGCAATAAACATGAGTATGCAGTTATTTTTATGGTATGCTGCTTTTGATTCCTTCAGGTATATATCCAGAAGTGGTGGTGGTGGTTGTTGTTGTTAGGTGCTATCAAGTCATGTCCAACTCATAGTGGCCCTCATAGGGTGTTCAATGGCTGATTGTTTCTCGGGATTGCCTCTGGAGTGGATTGCCATGCCCTTCTCCCATTTGTGAGGTGCTGGGAATTGAACCCCAGACCACAGAGACTGCAGAGCAGTGCTCTACCAAGTGAGCTAAATCCCAGCCCCAAGAAGTGGTAGAGCTGGATAATATGGTAGTTCTATTTTTAGTTTTTTGTGGAAACTCCATTTTGATTTCCATGGTGATTGCACTGACTTACAGTCCTACCAACAGTTTATAGGGCTCCTTTCCCCCTACATCCTCACCAATAGCTGTTCTTTGTTTTCTTGAAGCTAGCCATTCTCACTGGAGTAAGATGGAATCTCAGTGTAGTTTTCATTTGCATTTCATTGAAGGCTAAAGATGCTGAACATTTTTTCATGTATTTATTGGCAATTTGTGTTTCTTCATTTGCAAACTGTTCAGCTCCTTTGTCCATTTATTGTTTGGATTATTTGTTCTCTCGATGTTTAAAATTTTAAGTTCTTCAGGTAATCTGGGTATTAATCCTCCATTGGCTGACTAGCTGGGGAAGATTTTCTCCCATTCTGTAGGTTGTCTCTTCACTGTTTTTTCCTTTGTTGTGCAGAAGCTCTTAGTTTGATATAATCCCATTGGTCAATTCTTATTACTTCCTGAACTATTGGAGTCGTAGTCAGAAAGTCATTGACTATTTCTTTATCTTGACTTCTTTTTCCCATGTTTTCCTGTAGTAGCATTAAAGTTTCAGGACTTACAATTAAAAGGCGTGATCCACTCTGAGTTGACTTTTGTATAGGGTGAGAGGTAGGGACCAAATTTCTGTCTTTTACATATGGATATCCACTACATTTTGAGCTCTGAATATAATCTTAACCTAAAAGGGAGAATTTTTCATTACTATACCTCGCTTCACACATACCTACCTGGACTTGAGTCTCCAAATTTAAGTCAGGACCCAGACCTCACCTCAATAGAGTTGCTTAGTATAGGCAGAATTTTGCCTTTAGCATTTAACCAAGAATATTTTCCTTAATGAATTTGTCTGAGCTGCCAAAATGTTGGAGCTGAGTTCTAGTTATAGCATTTTAACTTGAAATGAATAATATGTAATTTGATAGTGTGTTTGTAAGTGTCTATCTGCTGTGTGTCACTGAGATCATTTGATATGAAGACTGCAGGTGGACTGGTAAGTAGATGCCTAAGGAGGTGGCCTGCAGCTGTAGTACTTTGGCTTCTGATCCTGGCAGATCTCAGAAGCTAAGCAGGGTGGGACCTGGTTAGTACTTGGATGGGAGACTGCCTGGGAACACGAGATACTGTAGGCTTGGGAGAAGGACCCGGCAACCCACTCCCCCAAATCAATTAGCCATTGAAAACCCTATGAATAGCAAAGCACTGGCAGTAGTGTTTCACCTGTTGTAATAACTTAAGTCACACACTGACTCAATAGTACCTAACAATAAGGAGGTGGCCTGGACTAGGAGAAGGAAATGCCAAATATGGTGTAGGGATAGTTCTTTGATTACTCCAGGGATCAAAGGTGGGCCATTTGTTAGCTAAGAGGGAATAAATTTATTTTCATTTTCCTTTATCTCTGTCAGATCTTGAAGTGCAGGAGTGGGGAGAAAAACTGGAGTTTCTGACTTCCCTAGAGATGTATAAATTAAAACCATAAATAAAGTAGCTTGTACAATTTGATGACTCTTGTTGAATACAGAGAAGGTGTGTGTGTGTGTGTGTGTGTGTGTGTCTTACAATTTTAAAAAATTAGAAAAAAAGGGCTGGGGGGGTGCATCTCAGTGATAGTGCACTTGCCTAACATGCATGAGGCCCTAGATTCAACTCCCTCCATTACTGAGAGATGGGGGTGGGGAGGAGAGAGAATTTTTGCTATGTGTGTAGTCATCCTTACACCAGTTTCTACTAAACCACACATGGGCCGCTGTAATTCTAACAAAACATCTAAGACTACACATGATTTTGTTGCCTTCTCTCCTTTCTCCTCACAGATTTGTAGGAGACATTTTGTGGCTAGCTGAAGCAGGAGTTTTCAGCCTTGATTCTGACATTTTAGACAGGACTGGACATGGAAGAACAGTTTCCCATTGTTTGTTTAATACATTGTATTAGTTTTTTTTGCTGAAACTCCAAAACTTACTGGCTATAAATTTTCATTATCTTCGTTTCTGTGGGTCATGTATTCAGAACAGGCCACACTACTTGGTAAAATTTAGGAGCAGCTGAAAGACTCAGGGATTGGCACAATGTAAAGACTCATTCATTGTTCAAAATCTGGCTCTTACTTTCTTCAATGAAAAGGCCTACCATACAAACCAGAAAGAAATGAAGCCTTAACAGTCTTGCAATGCCCTGGCTAAGCCAGGTATTCATTTGTAATGCAAATGGGTTCCATTTTTCCCCAAGAATATTCTTTTACACTATTCACATTCCTCCACTAAAATCCTCACCCCCAACTTCCAACCCTCTCATCCCATATGCTACTAAACTTCTGTAATCTAGTATTTAACAATATGGTAATTCATTCATTCAACCAATATTTATTATGTATTTTGTGACAAGCATGTTGTACGCAGTTATGTTAAAAGATAAGACAAAATAATTACTCTCATAGAGTTTACATGTTAGTGGGGTAGGGAACATTGCAAATGAGTATATCACATTGTCTTTTGTTATGAAGGAGATAAGGAACTGAGATTAAGAAGTACATACAGTGTGGGAGTGAAGTACATTATACTTTAAAGAAATCTGGGATCGTCTCTCTAAAGAATATTATATATGTTGGTTTACTTGTCAGCTACTAGCCCTCTCTTCCCCCTAGCTGCTGGAGGGGAGAGGCAGTCTAACTTAACTTTATGCTCCTAGCACTTGTTTTATCTTTAATTGGTAAATTAACAGTTGTGGAATAAGAAAAGTACTATCTAAAAATTTAAAATCAATTGCCGCTTTTGCTCATAGCCGGTCTACCCTTAAGACAGGTGCCTTTCAAACTTGTTTTTGGAAAAACAGAACACCCACATCCCTAACATTCCTATATTAGGCAAGTATGGTAACAAGAAAACTTTCAACTGTCATTAGGATACTATTTTATATGTCATAACTCAGCGGCAAATTTAATCTTCCAAAATTAGGCCACCTCTCTTTTGTGGAGTTGAATGCGCCGGATAAAGTATGAATACGGGAGTAGAAAATTCGTTGTAAGGGTATCCTCAGAGTATTTTAAAATTCCGCTTGCAAAACGAGGACTCAGGGTGGTCCCATCCTTTAAGGCTACCCATGCAATCTTCAGAAGAAAGGGCGAACACACCCTGCGTGTGAAAACACAAAGCATTAAAAAAATTAATAAATAAAAAATAAAAAGGACAACCCTTAATTCCCACTTCCCTCTCCCGCCGACCTAGCGCCACAGGAACTACCTACCGACCACGCTTCGCCCCTTTCCGGGTCGCCGTTGTCGCGTACGTAATGACGTTTCAGTCTCCAGCAGACCCCGGAAGTTCAACTCGAAATTGTTCAGGGCGCGGATCCCGAGAGGGAAAGTCGTAACAACCGCCCGAGGGAGTTCCTCTGGCGAGCTGGAAGGCCACGCCTCCTCCCGCCTCCCCCCTCAGTCCTGTAGCTGGGGGCAGAGCTCAGGTAGGAACTGCATTTGCGAAGTTCTGAGTTCCCCGGGGCGGCCTGGGTCGAAATTCAAAGAGGGGCCTGGCCTGGGTCGGTCTCGGGTGGGGATTGCTGGCAATTGGCTTCCAGGCTGTCAGAAACCACGCTTCGTTTCCAGGGGACAGCTGTGACCGATGTCCAGGACCTCTCTGATAGGCAGTTTCCCCTTGGCATTTTCACTCCCGAGGTGGGAGTGACAGGCATGTTCCCTTCATAGCTGATTATACCTGAGCCTTAGAGGTTCTGGGAGCCTTTAACAGGCCTTAGAGTAACTGGCCCTCCGCTTTCACAGGAGTTGGGGTATTGCAGTTCTGTAGTTGAAGGTTTTTTTGTTTGTTTGTTTAAATAAGTCAGAAACTTAACTGCCAAAGGTTTACCAGACAGCCATCTGACTGCAAACAGATTAAAGTGCAGTTATTAAATGCTCTCAAAACTTGTGACATGCATGAACGTTGGTGGGATGTTTCACTGGGATGCAATGTGAATTCTTAATTGAATACTTTTGACTTTGAAATAAAGTAATGTATGTTTTGGAAGCAGTCTTTTCTCACTCTTATCCAGGTATTAAACATGCTCTTCTAGTGTTCCAGAGTGTGTATCTGTTGGGACAAGTAACTTACTACTTGTGTTTTGGCTGTATTTAAGGACAAGCAGTATTGTTGCAGTTATCCATTTTTTCCAAATTGTCAGAAAAAATTGTAGATAAAAGATGCTTTTCAAAATAGGTGGAGTACATTGGTTGTTAAACAGTAAATGGTTTGTCTTTCCCTTAAAGTAGTGTCAGGTATATTGTTTGTATTTTTTTCTTTCCTATGAAGCACAGATATACTGTATTCATTTAGTATGTTTAGAAACTGGGTCAGAGGGCACTTTTTGATGTGCTTAATTAATATCTCAGGGTCAGGGCTGGTACTGATTTCTTTCTTTTAAACTATGGTAAATGCACCTTCCCTTTAACCAGTGAAAGCTACGATGAAAGGCTAAGGTAACCCTAGATGGCTTTGAGGATTAGGCTGCTGCAACACAGTAAATGGTAAAATAGAACCCAGGACAAGAGGGAAATATCTATGAAGCTGTGAGCATCCATGTATTCATCTAGCACATATTTACTGGTTATCCTCAGTGTGCCAGGTAATGTTCCAGGTATTGAGAAGACAGTAGTGAACAAAATAGGATTTTCTTGTGCTCCTGGAGCTTTCTTTCTAGTGGGTAAAGGACAATTAGAAAATAAACACTTAAAATGTAATGAGAAGAGCTATGAAGAAAAATAAAGCAAGTAAAGGGTAGAGAGTGATGGAGGTTGGTATTTTAGATAGAGTGGTGGGTCTGTGATAAGGGGACATTTGAGAAGAGATCTGAGTGAACTGAGCTGAGGAACTGAGCTCTGCAGGTATGTAGGGAATAGATGTTTTAAGGTAGCACTAAGGCCTTGAAGTAGAAGCATGTTTGTTACAACTTGGCATAACAAGGATGTAGTCATCAGGGTTTAAAAATTTGAGAATGAATACTTATGTAATGGTTTTTGTGTGTACACGAGGGATCTTATTTATTGACAGCCAACAGACCTCTGTAAGGCAAATCTACTGTGGGTAGATACTAGAGATGTTTGCATGCTCTTAGTTGAGCTCCCACAAAATTAAACATCATGCACTCAGTTGGATATAATTTGTGCTGTCTTTGTTTTTCTCATATTGGGTTTGTACAGTGGTCATCGATATTAAGTAGCAAGTACTACCCTACCTCAGATTTTACTTTTAATTCACATTTTTATCATAGTAAAATATATATAACAAAATGTATCATTTTAATCATTTTACTTGTCCTGTTCAGTAACATTATGTACAATCAGATTATTGTGCAACTATTGTTATTATTCATCTCTGGAACTTTTTCATCTTCAATAACTGAAACTCTGTAGCCATTGAACACTACCTCTCTATTCCCAGTCCCTGGTGACTACCAATCTGCTTTTTATGTCTGTGAATCTAACTACTGTGGGTACCTCATGCACCTTTTTATTGCCCTTTATTGCCCTTTTATTACTAGTTTATTTCACTTAGCGTAATGTATTCAAGTTTCACATGTGTCATAGCATGTATCAGAATGTCCTTTTTTAACACTGAATATAATAATCTTTGTATGTATATACTAGTTTTGCTTACCCATTTGTTTATCTACAGACACTTGAGTTACTATTTTTGGCTATTATAAAGAATACTGCTGTGTGTGTAAATATTTGTTTGAGTCCCTGCTTTCATTTATTTTAGTTATCTACCTAGAAGTGAAATTACTAGATCATATGGTAGTAGTTTGGCAGTAGTTTGGATCTTCAATGTTCTTCTGAAGGCCAATATTTTAAAGGCTTTGTCCCCAGGGAGGCACTACTGGGAGGTGGTGAACCATAGGAAGGGGGGCCTGGTGATAGGTTTTAGGTCATTGAGGAAATGTCCTTGAAGAGGATAGTGGGACCTCTACCTCTCTCTCTTTTGCTCTTTGGCTATAAGGTGAGTAGTTTGCTCTGCTGTGTGCTCCCACCATAATGTGCTGCTTCGCCACAGCTCCAAAAGCTGTGGAGTCAACCAATCATGGGCTGAAACCTCTAAAACTATGAGCCATAATAAATCTTTTCTCTTTATAACTTGATTATCCCAGTATTTGTTATAGACTTGAAAAACTAATATGCAATTCTAAGTTGACTTTTTTTGACAAATTGCCACAGTAGTTACCATTTACATTTCTGCCAATAATACACAGGAGTTCCAATTTCTTCACATCCTTACCAACATTTCTCCATATCCTCATCAAAAATATTTTCTGCATTTTTGATAATAGACACTTTCATGGGTGTAAAGGAGTACTTGTGGTTTTTATTTGCAGTTTTCTAATGATTGGTGGTGTAAGCATCTTTTCTTGTGCTTTTTGGTCATTGATATGTCTTTTTTGGAGTTCTGTTAATTAATTAGCTAGTTAATAAATTGATTTTTTTTTTGGCTTGTTTTTTGAACTAGGGTTTCCCTATGCAGGCTAGCCTCAAATTTGTGGTACTTCTCTCTCTGCCTCCTTAGTGCTGGGATTACAGGCATGTGCCACAACATCACCAAGTTTTTCTTCATTTTCCCGTACTGGGGATTGGGTTCTGGATCTTGCCCATGTTAGGCAAATGTTTTACCAATGAACTACACCTATAGGCTGTTAACTGCCCCCCACCCTGGTACTGGGGGTTGAACCCAGGGCCATGCACCTGCATGCATTGCAAGTGCTGGACCGCTGGGCTGCGCCCTCAGTCCATTTTTCTACTTTTTGAGACAGGGTCTTGCTAAATTATGCAGACTGCCTCTGGTCTTGAACTTGCAATCCTCCTGCCTCCACCGCCCAAGCTGCTGGGATTACAGGCATGTGCCACTGCACCCAGCCTGTTAAATTATTTTAAGATCTGATTTTAATAAAAATTTTAAAGATTTTTTTTACTAGGCTTCTTAAGGGTTAGGTTACCTTTTAAGATGGCAAACATTATATGTTTTGTTGCCTTTTTTTAAACTCCAAAATACTGTAATTGTAAAACCCTTCAATTGTCTGTAGACCAGGTATCTGTAAGAACTCCAAAATTAGAAATTACAGAAAAAAAAAACAACAACATAAAACGTCTTTTACACAATGAACTAACCTTCAATCAGTATCAGCATCAGATTGTGTTGGAAACAGTTCAGAAAAGCCAAAGATCATCCTGACCTGCTTTGTTGTTTTATTCTTTTTAATTAGACGGAAAGAGGTATATTGATTGGCTGGCTGTACATGTGAAGTAGACCTTTGCTAGCTGAGAAGAGCAGGAAACAGACGAGCCAGAAATGCTGAAGAATCAGAGGAAAGAGATGTCAAATAGCGATATAGCAGTTGAATGTGGCTAGATGGGCAGTGGCAAAGGAAATCAGTAATAGGAATGGACAGTGAATGCCATAATTGACATCAGAGGAGAGGGGATCCAACAACAAAGTGACAGAAAGTAATATTGATCTATAGATTGAAATGAGACGGGGAATAGGGTGAGAGAGTGCAAATCGTCAGCTACTTCCCAGGTTATGGTTCTGATGTATAACACTTGACCCTGAGTAATCCAGTAAAAACTGATGTATATCAAGTAATATGTGTCAATTCATGTGGTTTAATAGTCACTGTTTGAAAGTTATGCACAGTGTACGGTCCTACAGAAGTAAACTAAGTTCTTTAGATCATGTACAACATCATTTCTTTTCATAGAACAAAAAGATTTAATTGAGAAGTTAACTGTGTGATTGAACAATGTCCAGCAGCATTAAAAATAGTTAACATGAGCAATGTACTACGAAATGCATGTATGGAAATGTCGTAATGAGACCCATTAGGTTGTACATTAAAAATTACTAATGAAAAAGTTTAAAAATAGTTTGTATACAATATGTTTGAAAAGGAAAGGAATATTTTAATCCAGAATATCCAATTGTCCATTATTTTAAAGTAGCACATGTTCTGTACACTATTGTTGCCTAGATACTCATGGATACTACATTTTGCTAACTCTTTTAGTTGTAAAGCTTATTTCAGTCAATTACTTTGCTATAGTTTAAGTAGTTTATCATTCTTTGGCAAGCTAAAACTAATTGATTTACTGAAGATGAGGTGCAGATGACTGACTTGCTCAAGGTTTCATAGCTAACTTAGAGATAAGTTAGAGACAGCATTGTGCTATTCTCTGATATTGTTTGTCTCCTTTTGTGGGGAAACATTTTGTTTTGCAATATATGTAATCGAAAAATTTTTATTTCAGAAAAATATCACTGAGAAGACAGACTTGAAACAAAATATTTATCTTTCTGTAACTAGCAGATTTTACATTTATTTTAAGTATAGTTTAGATTCCTAATGTACTTAGGCTTGATTTGCTCAGAGACCAAGAGATGATAATAAAACTCAGATTGTGAATTTAGGTCTTTGTAAAACCCTTTAATATCTCTTTATAGGAATCAGTACAAGCAGTGCCCAATAGTGCAGTTGTCCTCAACCTTTTGGCACCACAGGTAGATTTTGTAGAAGACAGTTTTTCCAAGGAACAGGGGCGGAGCTCAGGTGGTAATGTGAATGATGAGGAGTGGCTGTCCGTATAGATGAAGCTTCACTTACTGGCCCACTGCTCACCTCTTGCTGCACGGCCTGGTTCCTAATAGGCCATGGACCAATACCAGTCTGTGACCTGTGGGTTGGGGCCTCTGCAATAGTATAACTATTAGCTACTGTGGGGTGTAGGTAGTATTCTTAATCTCTGCTAATCAGATTGTCATCATATGCAATCAGTTTATAAGAAAGTGGCAGGAAAGATACTATATGTGGCTCATAAGACACACTGCTTCTGTTTATAAAATAATTCAGAGTAAGTATCCAGATAGTGAAGCTGTACAGATCCCTTTCCTCCATAAAACATGGCTTAGTTTTATATACCTTGTCTAGAAGATGGAGCAAGCTGGAATTGTAACCAAAATTATAAACAAAGTGAGTGAATTTAAAAACGTGAAGAGATTGATTAGTTGATAGATGAGATGCTCTCTTCATTTGAATTTTCTTATTTTTCTTGATACCATTTTTGGCTCTACTATGGATATGATTCTGGTATTCATTTTAGTTTGGAAATTATATTGACCCATTTGATTTAATTTTCTCTGATATAATTGGGAGTATTTATCTTAAATGGTCATTTCTAGGAACTGATGGGGATAAGATGAATCAGATGAGACGGATTTAAGAAATTCAGATAGGAAAGAGAGGAAGTATGTCATCAGGGATTAGCTGAATGCAAATAGGACTCTGATCTCAAAAGAGAAGGGGACAGTGCAGATAAAGGAGCAAGGAAAGGTCTAAGATGTAGATGAGCTGAAAAATAAGGAAACCATGGAACCATTAGGCAGGGTTTGTTATTCAAATTGGGGTGTCTTCTGTAAAGACAATACTATAACAAAAATTTTTAAATTAGTATAATAATTATAATTGTAATTATTATTATTATTTTAGTTAGTGTACAACTTTGGACTGGGATTTAGTTCAGTTGGTAGAGTGCTTGATCTTCATGCTCTGAGACCCTGGGTTTGATGCATGGCAAAAATGGGAGATAGACCTGGCAGCCCACTCCTGAAACAATCCTGAAACAATCAGCCATCGAAAACCCTATGAATAGCAGAGAAGCACTGACAGAGTGCTGGGCATGGCACAGTGTCAGGGAGTGTTCGGTCTGTTGTACATAGTGTCCTTTTGAGTTGTACCTGACTTGACCATACCTAACAACAAAGTGTACATCTTCATGGGTTTCATTATGACATTTCCATACATGAGTATCAATGAACACTGCTCATATTCACCTCCCCCATTATCCTGTTATGACTCACCCCTGTCTCCCCTCATCAGTGGTCCTGCATCTACTTGCATGTCTTGTTGGTTTGTGTGTGTATGTATGTTGTTGTTGTTGTTGTTGTTACCGTCGGGTCGGTATCTGACTCATAGCGACCCTCATAGGGTTTTCAATGGCAGATTGTTTCGGAATTGCTTTGGGAGTGGATTGCCAGGTCCTTCTCCCATTTTTGCGGTGCTGGGAATTGAACTCGGGACCTCAGACTCAGCGCAGCGCTCTACCAACTGAGCTAAATCCCAGCCCAGTGTATATACATATATATCATATAAATATAAATCCAGATTTTGCCTTAAGGACAAAACATGATATATCTCTTCCTTTCCCCCATTGCCATTTCTTATTATATTCTCCCTCTTCTCTTTAGTTTCTTTACTCCTGCTACATAGGCCCCTTTATACTTTCAGTGACATTGAATATATACTGAAATCTATCATCCACATATGAGAGAAAACATGTAATACTTATCTTTCTGGGTTTCACTTTTTTGGCTTAAAGTGATGATCCATTTTCTAGAAAATCCCATAATTTAGTCCTTCTTTATAGACTAATACAAGTCCGTGGTGTTATGTGGTGTACATATACCAGATTTTCCTTATCCACTCATCTGTTGATGGACACCTTGGTTGATTCTGTATCTCAGTTATTGTGAATAGCACTACAGTAAACATAGAAGAGCAGGTATTTCTATGGTATATTGACTTAAATCCCTATGGATATATACCCTGGAGTGGTATAGAGGGGTCATATGGTTGATCTAGTTTTGTTTTTTTGAGGAACCTCCATGTTGATTTCTGTAGTGGCTACAATGACCTATGTTCTCACCAGCAGTATACTAGGGCTACTACTCCCCACATCCTGGCCAGCATTTCTTGTTGCTTGTTTTGTTGCTGGTAGCCATTCTGACTAGGATGAAATGGTATTTCAATGTATTTTTGATTTGCATTTCTCTAATGGCTAAAAATGTTGAACAGTTTTTCATATGATTGTTGACCATTTATATTTCTTCTTTTTGGAGCTCTCTATTCAGTTCATTTGCCCATTTTTTGATTGGATACTTTGCTTTTTGGGGTTTATTATTTTGAGATCTTTATATATTCTAGATATTAATCCCCTGTCAAATGTCGAGCTGGCAAAGATTTTTCTCTTGTTCCGTGGGCTGTCTCTTTACACTGATAATGGTGTCCTTTGCTGTGAAAAACCTTATTTATTTCATGCATCTTATTTTTGTTTCCTGCACTTTTGGGTCCTTTTCAGAAAGTCTTTGCCCATGCCCATGTCTTAAAGTGTTTCCCTTATGTTTTCCTCTGTTAGTTTGAAAGTTTCGGCTCTTACATTAAGGTGTTTGATCCATTTTGGACTAATTTTCATTCAAGGTGAGACGGGAGGAGGGAGGGGAAGGGGAGAGAGAGAGAGAGGAGAGAGAGAGACAGAGAGAGAAAGATTGATCTAGTTTCAGTCTTCCTCATGAGGATATCCAGGTCTCCAAACACCATTTTTTGAAGAGGCTGTCTATTCTCCAACTTATGTTTTTGGTACTTTTTTTGAATATCAGGTGGCTATAGCTTCATTATTTTATTTCTGGATCTTCTAGCCATTGGTCTATATGTCTGTTTTAGTGAAAATACCTTGCTACTTTTGTTACTATGGCTCTGCAGTATAATTTGAAATTAGGTATTGTGATGCCCCTTGTATTACTCTTTCTGCTAAGGATTGCTTTAGTGATTTGGGGTTTTTTTTGTGCTTCCATATGAATTTTAGGATTGTTTTTTCTATTTTTGTGAAGAATGTCACTGGGATTTTGATGGGGATTGCTTTAAATCTATAGACTGCTTTCAGTAATATAGATATTTTCACAATATTGATTCTTTTGATCCATGAGCATGAGAGATCTTTACATCTTCTAGAACCTTCTTCAATTTCTTTCTTCAGTGTTTTGAAATTTTCATTGTAGAGGTCTTTTCACCAGAAGAAGGAGGAGAAGAAGAACATGCCACTGTGGTGTAGGGGAGGCTGACGTGGGAGGATCTTGAGCCTCAGGTCAGAGGTTGCCTATGCAACACAGTGAGACCCTGTGTCAAAACAGAAATACAAAAGAGCTGGGGGTACTGTACAGTGCTACAGCACTTGCCCCATGCAAAACCCTAGGTTCAATCACTAGCATAATAGGAAAAAAAGAAAGAAAAATAAGGAAGAAACAGAAAAGAAAAAAAAAAAAAAGAAAGAAAAAACACCAGCAAAAAGTAAAACAAAAGAAAAAAGTAAAAATTTAAATATCTGGTGTGGCTTCTTTCTCTGTTCTCTAATACTGGAATCTGTTACGTGGAGGTGATGGTCAGTTGAAGATGGAGTCTTTTATCTAACCTTGGTCAGAGTTTCTAGTCTTCAAAGTTTCTCTGGGAGATGGAATCTTCTCTCCATGGGAGATGGGGCTACCATCCACCTTACCTGAGCCTCCTGCTGCCCATACCTTTCAGTACGTTAGTGTCCTGCTTTCTCCCTATGTGGAACTGCCTGCTGCAGCTGTGTCATACCCTGAGGTGAAGGCAGGTTATCCCCAGGCTCTCTGACCAGTGATTATTCTTTGTTTTCAGGCCCCTGAAATACTCACTCTCACACAATAGCTTCCCTCTCAAGATGGTGCTTGATCATGGCCTTCTGAAATAGGGAATGTGACAAAATGAATCTCTTCTCCAAAGCTGACCCCTTCAGTTAGGAAGAGTCACTGTCTCACCAAATCTGAAAACATCCAAGGGCTTGTAGGACTCTGGGATTCTCCTGAAGAACTGTCATTTGGCCTGCCAGGGCTGTCTGGCTTACCTTTTTGGGTGAGGACGTTGGTTCCCCTCCTGAACTAGACAACCAAGGCTGGAAATGGGTCCTGCTCACTCCCTCTTGCTGCTTAGCTTCATTCTGCTCTGTGAGACCATCCTGTAACCTCATTAGGGATTTCTACTCTTTTCCAGTCTTTCTCTTTTCAGAAGAGTCCATTCCTTCTTATTCTGACTCCTTGTTTTACTGTATCACACAAAGGCTACCTCTAAGCCACTTTTTAACACTGGAAGTCATGCAAATATTTTGTTTCATGGAAGTATGTGTAGGATGCAAGAGGAGAGGCATAAAGCTGTTCTTGGGGTTATTGAAAGACATTTTAGAGAAAATGATGCCTAAGTTGAGAAACTAAGGTTGGATCATTTAAAATAAAGTGGAGCCAGGCATGATGGTGCATGCCTGTAATCCCAGCAATTTGGGAGGTGGAGTCAGGAGGATTGCAAGTTTGAGGCAGTTTGCATAACTTAGTGAGACCTTGTCTCAAGCTACAAAAAGAAGAGGTGAGGCTGAAGTATAGACCAGTGATATTGCCCTTACAAAGAATGCACAAGGCCCTGGGTTTAGCTCCCCAGTATCGATGATGATGATGATGATGATGATAATAATAATAATAATAAGTTGAAAAGGCAATCTAGACAGAAGAAAGTTTTCAGCATGGTGACATTTGTAAAACAGAAAGGAGTTTGAAATTACTAGAGGAGAAAATTTGATTGTAGTGAGAGATATAATTGGAGAAGGACATAGGAGCCGAGTTATGGGGAGTGATAAGCATAAGATGTGCAAAGAAAAGGCTTGTAGACTGCCAGGGAGCTTCTGACTCTGTGGGCAAAAGGAACTACAAAGTATTTTCTCTGTTGTTTAACAAAAAACTTAATTCTTATCAAAAAGGGATCTGGCTTTTGCCCTCACCTTCTTAATGATAATTTCTAGGGCCTGTGTTTTCCTGGTAGCCTGGGTTCACACTGTCCAACTGTGTGATTTTGGGTCAGTCTTCGAGTGTGGCACAAAACAGCCATGTGACTTAAGGTAGGGGCTTTGGATCATGTGGTGTCAATTGACCTAGACACTGCAATGGAATCCTAGATAATGGAATCCCAATAAAAATTCTGAAGACCATTTTTTGTATGAGCTTTTCTAATTGGCAATACTATAAGCATTTTGTCAGATGCCAGAAGAGTAATATATCTGTGATCCTGTGGAGTAAGAATAATGGTAGTTCTATTTTAGTACCCAACTATGTATGTCCTATGTGCTTTTTTGTTGATGTTATTCTATATCATTTTCTTATAATAAACAATAACCATGAATATAATAGCTTTCAGTGAGCTCTGTGAGTCTTTCTAGTGAATTATTGAACCTGAATGTGTCAGTCAGTTTTCTGTTACATAAACAAACACCTGAGATAAATCAAATTACAAAGAGAAGATGATGGCTTTGCCTCACAGTTTTAGAGGGTTTGGTCCTTGGTTGATTGGCCCCATGGCTGAGATGTGAAAAAGAGAAGGGGGAAGAAACTAGAATCCTGCCAATCCCTGTGAGGGTATGTGTCAGTGACTTAAAACTTCCCACTAGGCCTCACCTTTCTTTCTTCCTTCCTCCTCCCTCTCTCTCTCTCTCTCTCTCTCTCTCTCTCTCTCTCTCTCTCTCTCTCTCTCGCCAGGTTCTAGCTACATAGTCTAGGCTGTCCTGGAACATGTTATGTAGCTCGAGCTGGCCTTAAACTTGTGATCCTCCTGCCTCAGCCTCTCAAGTGCTGGTGGCATGCCATTCATTGTATTTTTGAGATACATAATTTGTCTGGTTTCAAAGGTTCACAGATATAGAGGAATTTTGTTTTAGGGTGACTCACATCTCAGGTCTCACTCATATCTAATGCAGGTATTACTTAGATTTAGAGTTGATTTTGGGATGAATTAATACTTTGAGTCATGTTGGAATGGAATGGATGTATTTTGCATGTGATAAGAACATGATTTTGGGGAGAACAGAGGCCATGGATTGAATTTTATTCCCCTCAAATTCATATGCCAAAGTCCTAGCCCCCAATTAAACTGTATTTGGAGTAAGGTTAAATGAGGTCATAAGGGTAGGTCTCTGATTCCACATGATTAGTGTTGTTATGAGAGGAGATACAAGAGAGCTGCCTCCCTAGTGAGAATGTGATTGTAAGCCAGGAAGAAGGCCCATCATAAACTGAACCTGTCAGACATAGTTTGGGGGGGGGGGCTAGCACATGCTAGCCAGTGATTAGATTTCTTGGGATACAATAGAGCAGAATAAAGAGTTTGATGGACTTAGTTTCCCAAAGATCTGTATTAAAGAAGGCCTCTATGAAGAGTCTGTGGGCTGGGATTTAGCTCAGTTGGTAGAGCGCTGCGCTGCAGTCTCTGAGGTCCCGAGTTCAATTACCAGCACCGCAAAAATGGGAGAAGGGCCTGGCAATCCACTCCCAAAGCAATCTTGAAACAGTCAGCAATTGAAAACCCTATGAGGGTCGCTATGAGTTGGATACCGACTCGACGGCACCTAACAACAACAACATGAAGAGTCTGACTCATAGTGGCCCTATGTACAGAAGATTCAAACACGTCCCAATTCTGTGCCAGGCACACGATCTTATTTATGTTTAAGCCCATTGTTGCAGACACTGTGTCAATCCATCTGGTGGAGGGTTTTCCTGTTTTTTGCTGACCTGCCACTCTTCCAAACATGTCTTTCTCCAGGGATTGGTCTCCCCTGACTACATGTTTGAAATAATGTAAGGTGCAGTCTAGTTATCCTTGCTTCCAATGAGCACTCCAGTTGCACTTCTAGGACAGATCTGTTGATTCTTTTGGCAGTCCATGGTATGTTCAGTAGACATCTCCAATGCCATAATGTTGGCTGTAGGTTTGTCATATATAGCCTTTATGAGGTTGAGGACTATTTTATCTATTCTGAGTTTCTTCAAGAATCTTCCAACAAAGAAAAGCCCATGCCTGAAGAGGTTCATATCTGAATTTTATCAAACTTTCAAAGAACAATTAATTCGTATCTTCCTCAAACTATTCTGGAAAACAGAAAGGGAAGTAATACTTCCAAAGTATTCTGTGAAGCTAATATTATCCTGATACCCAAGCCAGATAAAGATCCAACTAAGAAAGAAAACTACAGACCAATTTCTCTGTTGAATCTAGATGCAAAATCCTCAATAAGATACTAGCAAACTGTGTACAGCAACACATTAAGAAGATTATACACTGAACACGTGGGCTTCATTCCAAGATGCAAGGCTGGTTTAACATACTTAAATCAATAAATTTAATTGAACATATCAATAGACTTAGAGACAAAAATTATATGATTATTTCAATAAATGCAGGAAAAGCCTTTGACAAAGTTGATCAACACTTCATGAACAATGTAATTTTTTTTTTTTTTTTTGTGGTACTGGGGGTTGAACCCAGGGCCTTGTGCTTGCATGCTTTGCAAATGCTGGACCACTGAGCTGCACTCCCAGCCCATATTTTTTACTTTTTTGAGACAGGATCTTGCTAAGTTATGAAGACTGCCTCTGGTCTCGAACTTGTGATCCTCCTGCCTCTGCTTCCCACACTGCTGGGATTACAGGCATGCACCACCACCATGGACGAACAATGTAACTTTTAAAAGCCACCAAAGTCATATGTTGAACTATTGTTCAGACAATTAAGTGTGACTTTCTCTCTCAAGAAGCCTGTATCCATGTCTTGGATGTGCACTATTATTTTTTTCTTAGGCCTTTCTTTTTCTCTCTGAATTCTCATGTTTAGGTCTAAAATATGTACAATCTCTAACTTGCTAACTTTGTTTCAAAATAAAAATTTCACATTTTAGAACATTTTCAACTTTGGATTTGTATTGTAAATTCTTATTCTGTGAAGCCTATGGAAATATTTAAAAATTTGAAACACTCTCAAATCTGAAACTCTTTTGGTGCAAGCATTTTGGTTAAGAACACTCAGCCTGTGGTGATATATCAGGAAACAGGGTATCTGAATGTTGATATGGTTTACGAAGATATCTCATGAGTTTTAAGTGAAGAAATTTCAAGCACAAGGATATGTACATAGATAGTAAAGACCTAAAAGCAGAGGGAAATTATATTACCATATTTAAAAATTTTATTCTTTTGTGCCACATCATTTGAAGGGGTATTGATTAGTTGTGCCAATATTAGAGAGTCATTGTTCAGTTTTTGCCAAGTGCAAATAATGCTAAAAACTTCATTTTAGAAATACTTTTGGACTTATTTTACTTTTTGAGGAATTATTAATATGATGGTTCATTGGAGTCTTATTTTTATGACCAACGTATCTGTTTTTACCCTTGGTATTGCTAAGCTATATAGCTATATGTAACAAACCTATAGGCAGTGTTATGCTAAATGGGGAAAAACTGAGAGCATTTCCTTTAAAGTCAAGAATGAAACAAGGGTGTACATTCTCTACACTCTTATTCAACATAGTGATTGAAGTTTTAACCAGAGCAATAAGGCAAGAGAAGGGAATAAAAGGGCTACAAATAGGAAAGGCAAAAATTCGAGTTATCTGTTTGCAAATGATATGATCTTATACTTAAAAGATCCTAAAGACTCCATTAGAAAACTCTTAGAGATGATAAACACTTTCAGCTTAGTAGAAGGATACAAAATCAACATTTAAAAATCAGTAATATTTCTATATACTAGTAAAGAACATGAGGAGAGAAATCAAGACAATCCCATTTACAATAGCATCAAGATAAATCTAGGAATGAATTTAACCAAGGCAGGGAAAGACTTCTACAATAAAAATTTCAAAACACTTAAGAAATAAGTTGAAGAAGACACTAGAAGATGGAAAGGCCTCCTTTACTACGGGTTGGCAGATTTAATATTGTGAAAATGGCTATCCTACCAAAAGCAATCTAAAGATTCAGCACAAGCCCATCAAATTCAATGGATATACTTCACAGAAATAGAAAACAAGTCTAAAAATTCATATGGAAACAAAAACAACCCTGAATAGTCAAAGAAATCCTGACTAGAAAAATCAATGCAGGAGGCATCACAATACCTAACATCAAATTATTTTACGGGGCCATAGTAACAAAAAACAGCTTGGTACTGGCATGAAAATAGACATGATGACCAATGGAATAGACCAGAAGACCCAGAAATAAAACCATGCAGCTAATAGCTGCTATTTTTAGGTGCCATTGAGTGGGGTCCAACTTATAGAGACACTATATACAACAGAAGGAAACATTCCCCAATTCTGTGCCATGCCACATGATTTTATTTATGTTTAAGCCCATTGTTGCAGACACTGTGTCATGAGTCTAGTTGGGGTGTTTCTTTTTTTTTCATTCATCTGCCACTCTCACAAATGTGATGTTGTTCTTCAGGGATTGGTCCTACCTGAATACATGTCCAAAATAAGTAAGATGCAGTTGAGACATCTTGCTTCCAAGGAGCATTCTGGTTGCACTTCTTCTAGGACAAGTCTGTTAGTTCTTTTGGCAGTCCATGGTATATTCAATATTCGTCTCCCTCACCTTAATTCAAAAGCATCAACTCTTCTCCGGTCTCCTTTATTCAGCGTCCAGCTTCCACAAGCATATGTTGCAGCTGAAAATACCATGGCATGATTCCAGCTCACTTGCGTCCTCAGTGTGACAACTTTAATTTTCAACACATTAAAAAGGTCTTTGGCCACAGCTTTCTTCAATGCAGTGCATCTTTTGATTTCTTGACTGCAGTTCCATGGGTATTGATTGTAGAACCAAGTAAAGCAAAATCTTGGACAACCTCAATCTTTCCTCCATTTATAATGAAGTTGCATACTGATCCAGTTGTAAGGATTTTTATTTTGTTGAAGTTGAGGCAAAATCCATATGGAAGCCTGTGTTCTTTGACCTTCATCAGCAAATGTTTCAAGTCCTCTTCACTTTCGGCAAGCAGAGTTGTGTCATCTCCATGATGAAGGTTGTTAATGAGTTGTCCTCCAATCCTAATGCTAAGTTCTTCTTCATAAAGTCCAGCTTCTCGTACTATCTGCTCAGCATAGAAATTGAAGAGCTATGGTGAAAGGATATAGCCCTGATGCATAACTTTCTTAACTTTAAACCAAGCAGTGTTTCCTTGTTCTGTTTGAACGACTGCCTCCTTGTCTGTGTACAGATTCCTCATGAGTATAATTAGGTGCTCTGGTATTCCCATTCTTCACAATGTTATCCATAATTTGTTATCCACACAGTCAAATGCCCTGATATAATTGATAAAACATACATAGACAACTTTCGGGTCTTCTCTGCTTTCAGCTAATATCCACCTGACATCAGCAATGATGTCCCTGGTTCCACGCCCTCTTCTGCATCCAGCTTGATATTCCAGCAGTTCCCTATCTGTCTACTGCTGTAGTTGCTTTTGAATGATATTTTGCTTGTGTGTGATATTAAGGATATCATTTGATAGTTTCTACAATTGATTGGATCCCCTTTCTTGGGAATAGGCACAAATATGGATCTCTTCCAGTCAGTTGGCCAGGTAGCTGCTTTCAAAATCTCTTGGCATAAACAAGTTAGCACAGTACTGCATCTGATGGTTAAAACATCTGTATTGGTATACCATAGTTCTTGGAGCCTTGTGTTTCACTAATTCCTTGAAGGTAGCTTCCACTTCGTCCTTCAATACCACTGGTTTCTGATCATATGCAACCTCTTGAAATAGTTCGTCACCCACCAATTTGTTTTTGTATAATGACTCTGTATTTCTTCCATCTTCTTTTGATGTTTCCTGCATTATGAATATTTTCCCTGTAGAATCTTTCACCATTGCCACTCCATGCTTGGATTTTTTTTTCTTCAATTCCTTAAGCTTGAGAAAAACAGTGTGTTCTTTCCTTTTGGCTTTCTATCTTCAGGTCTTTCCACATGTCATTAAAATATTTGCTTTTGTCTTCTCAAACTAGCCTTTGAAATCATCTGATTAGTTTCTTAACTTCATCATGTCTTTTACTTTAGCTGCTCTATGTTCAAGGGCAAGTTTCAGAGTATCTTTTGACATGTAATTTGGTCTTCTCTTTTGTTCTTGTCTTTTGCTGTCCTCATGAATGATGTCTTTAATGTCATGCCACAACTCATCTGATCTTCTTTCATTAGTGTCTAATGCATTAAACTTGTTCTTGAGATGGTCTGTGAACTCAGCTGGGATATACTCAAGTTCAAGCCTTGGCTCTCGTACACTTGTTCTAATTTTCTTCAGTTTCAGTTTGAACCTCCATATGAACAGTTGATGGTCTGACCCACAGTCAGCACCTGGTCTCATTGTAACATTTGATATTGAACTTTTCCATCATCTGTTTCCACAAATACAGTACGTTTGGATCCCGTATGTTCCATCTGGTGAAGTCCATGTGTATAGTTGTGATTTATGTTGGTGAAAAAATGTGTTTGCAATGAAAATCTCATTGGTCTGACAAAATTCTATCATGTGATCTGATCTCCAGCATCATTTCTGTCACCCAGGCCATGTTTTCCAACTATTGAGCTCTCTTCTTTGTTTCCACTTTTTGCATTCTAGTCACCAGTTATCAGTATGACCTGATTGCATGTTTGATCTATTTCTGATTGCAAAAGCTGATAAAAATCTTCCCTATCTTCATTTGTGGCCTTAGTGGTAGGTGCATAAATTTGAATAATAGTCATATTAACTGATCTTCCTTGTAGGCATATGGATGTTATTCTATCACTGACTTCATTGTACTTGATGACAGATCTTCAGATGTCTTTTTTAAAGATGAATTCAACCCATTTTTCTTTGTCATTCCAGTACAGTTGACCATATAATTATCTGATTCAAAATGGCCTATGCCAGTCCATTTTAGCTCACGATGCCTAGAATGTTGATGTTTATGTGCTGCATTTCCCTGTTGATATCTAATTTTCCTATATTTATGGTACATACATTCCACTTTCCAATTATTAGTGGATGTTTACAGTTGTTTCTCCTCATTTTGAGTCATGCCCCATCACCAAATGGAGATCTGTAGTGCTTTACTCCATTTCCATCACTAAGGTAGACTCTCCTTTGAAGAGGCAACTCTTCTACAGTAGTCTTTTAAGTGCTTTCCAACTTGTGGGGCTCATTTTCCGGCCTTATCTTTGACAGTGTTTCTCTGTTATTCATAGGATTTTCAATGGCTAATTGTTTCGGGAGTGGGCTGCCAGGTCCTCCTCCCTAGTCTGTCTTAGTCTGGAAGCTCAGCTGAGACCTGTCCACCATGAATGGTCCTTCTGGTATCTGTAATACCAGTAGCATAATTTTCATCCTAATAGCAACACAGAGCCCCCACAGGACAGCAAACTGACGGACATGGTGGTAAGTGCAGGATGTGGTAGACCTTGGAGAAAAGACAGCCTCTTCAACAAATGGTGTTAGGAAAATTGGATATCCACCTAGAGAAGAATGAAAATAGATCTCTATCTCTCACTCTGTACAAAAATCAAAATAGATCAGAGATCTTAGTATAAAACTGGAAACATTCAAAACTACTGGAAGAAAATGTTGGGAAACACTTCAACACATAGATGTACACAAGAACTTTCTTAAAAAGGACTCTAATAACCTAAGAAACAGCAAATATTGATAAAAGGGATTGCTTGAAATTTAAAAAGCTTCTGCAGTGCAAAGGAATCAATAGAGTTAAGCAAGGACCTACAGAGTGGAAGATCTTTGCCAGCTGTACATCAGACAAGTCATTAATATACAGAATATATGAAGAACTAAAAAATTCGGATATGAAAGAAAACCTCCAAGCTAAATAATCTGTTCAATAGTGGGAAATGGAACTCAACAGACAGTTCTCAAAAAAAGAATTACAAATGGCCAAAAAATATATGAAAAAAAAGTTCAGCAACTTTGGCCATCAGGAAAATGCAAATCAAAACTACACTGAGATTCCATCTCACCCCAGTTAGAATGGATAGCATCGACAGAACAACAAATGCTGGCAAGGATTGGGGAAAAAGTAACCCTTATGTACTGCTGATGGGAATGTAAATTAATACAGCCATTGTGGAAATGAGTATGGAAGTTCCTAAGAAATGTATACATAGAACTACCATATAATCAAGCTGTACCCCTCCTGGGCGAATGCTCAAAGGAATCTACGTCATCACAACCTAGAGACAACTGCACTTCCATGTTCGTGACAGCATGACGTGTCCAAAATAGCTAAAACATGGACTCAGCCTAGATGTCTGTCAACAGATGAATGGATTTTAAAATGTGGGATATATACACAATAGAATTTTATTCAGATGTGAAGAAGAATGAAGTTATATCATTTGCAGGAAAATAAACTGAACTGGAGCTCACTATTTTAAGCAAAATAAGCCAGACTCAAAAGGCAAATATGTTCTTTCTGATATGTGAAAGATACACTTGTTTTAAGAAGAATGTACATTTGTGTATACACACATACACATGCGTGCGCATGCGCGCGCGTACGCGCGCACACACACATACACATATATTTGTTATTAGGTGCCATAGAATTCGGTCCTACTCATAGCAACCCTGTGTGCACCAAAAGAAAACACCCTGATTCTGTATTAGGCACACAAGCTTTTTTATGTTTAAGCCTGTTGTTGCAGACACTGTGTCAATCCATGTAGTTGAGGATCTTCCTTTTTTTTTTTTTTTTCATTGATCTGCCACTTTCCTGAACATGATGTCCTTCTCCAGTGATTGGTCCCTCCTGACAACATGTCCAAAATGTGTCACTCAGTTTAGCCATTGTAGCTTCTAAGGAGCACTCTGGTTGCACTTCTAGGATGGATCTGTTGGTTCTTTTTGCAGTCCATGGTATATTCAATACTTTTCTCTAGCACCATAGTTCAAAAGTATCAATTCTTCTCTGGTCTCCCTTATTCAACATCCACCTTTCACAACCATATGATGCGACTGAAAATACCATGGCATGAGTCAGGCGCACTTTCACCTTCAGTGTGACAACTTTACTTTTCAACACTTCAAAGAGGTCTTCTGCAACAGCTTTTCCCAATGCAGTGTGTCTTTTGGTTTCTTAGCTGCTGTTTCCATGTGTGTTGATTGTAGAACCAAGTAAATCAAAATCTTGGACAACCTGAGTCTTTTCTTCATTTATCATGAAGCATGTTTTGTTGATGTTGAGGCACAATCCATACTGAATCCTGTGTTCTTTGTTCTTCATCAGTAAATGTTTCAAATCCTCTTCACTTTTAGCAAGTAGGATTGTGTCATCTGCATAATGCAGGTTGTTAATGAGCCTTCCTCCAATCAAGATGCTTCATTCTTTGTAAAGTCCAGCTGCATGGATGATGTGCTTAACATAGAGATTGAAGAGATATAAGAAAGAATATAGCTCTGATACTTTTCTTGACTTTAAGCAGTGTTTCATTGTTCTGTTTGAACGATTGCCTCTTGGTCCATGTACAGATTCCTCGTAAGTAAAATTAAGTGCTCATACTCAAGAAAAATTTTGCTAAAGATCCTTCAAAAGCAACTGCAGTAGTGTTCAGACAGTGAACTACCAGAAAATCAAACCATATTCAGAAGAGTTTGTGGAACCAGGGACGTCATTGCTGATGTCTAATGGATATTAGCCAAAAGCAGATAAGACCCCAAAGTTGTCTGTCTATGTTTAATTTAGTATGCAAAGTCATTTTAGTGCATGTATCACAATAAATTATTGATAACATTGTGAAGTATGGGAATACCAGAGCATTTAATTATACTCATGAGGAACATGTGTGCGTGCACACATATACATCCCCCACTTGTCTATCTGCTTGTCATATTGTGGAGGTTTGCATGTTGCTGTGATGGTGAAAGCTATGCCATTGGTATTTCAGATACCAGCAGAGACACCCTTGGTGGACCAAGTTTCAGCTAAGCTTTCAGACTAAGATAGACTAAGGAAAAGGACCTCACAGCCTATTCCTGATACAATTAGCCATTGAAAATCTTATGAATAGTAGAGAAGCACTGTCCAGTATAATGCCAGAAGTTGAGCTCCCCAGGCTGGAAGGGATTCAAGGAATATCCTGGGAAGAGTTGCCTCCCTATACTAGAATTTTCTTTAATGATGGGAATGGAGTAAAGCTCCTGGGATCTCCTTTTGCTGATGTGGCATGACTCAAAGTGAGAAGAAACAGCAGCTACAACAATGGGCTCAAACATAAAAAGACTGTGTGCATGACACAGCATTGGGTAATGTTTTGTCCTGTTGTATCTGACTCTACAGCACCTAACAACAACATGTATATATATATTTGTGTGTGTGTGTGTGTGTGTGTGTGTATGTATGTATGTATGTTTGTATATAAGATGGAGAGGGGAAGAGGATAATAGGAGGGGGTGGGAACATGGATGGGTAATGAGGGAGTCACCAAGAGCAAAGTGCATGATATGATTTTATGAAAATCCTACAGTGCAATTCATCATACTATATGCTAATTAACCAATTTTTTTAAAAAAATGCATAGGACACAGTTTACAAGTTAGGGACCCCCAGGCTAAGAGAGTCTGAGCATTCTTAAATTTTGAAAAATTAGTTTCCATCTAATATAAATAAAAATCCATGGTTTGTTTGTTTTTTTAAAAATATGAAGCTCCTGTCATAGTAGGCCTTCATTCTGTATGGCAGCTATGAGACAAATAGCGCCTCCCCCGAGATGAACCATGCTTTCCAGATTGATGCAGTTTCCATTATTCATACTGTATAAACTTATAACTATCGGGCCTCATGGCTTATATTTACTGTTAACTTTTGGATGGCTGTAGCCATTAAGAATTTTGATTTCTCTATTATACAAACTTTAGCCAAAGTGCTGTTTGTCTTTGCCCTTCTGTGGCCATACTGCACTCATTCTTCTTAATTTCTAGATACCTGCAGTGTTTGGAGTATAGTGTTCAGTGCAGAACCCATCTCTGAGTTTATGCATTAAATTAGTATTTTGTCTTCTCTCTTCTCTAGAGTCAGTCTATCCTGTAGGTTGGATCCTGGACTGAATTTTAAATAGGATGTCTCTAGATTTTGTTCTAGAACCAACAAATTGATTTTCATGGAGTTAATCTGGACATTTTCACTGAAGCAGCAAAGCGTTTTTGATCTATATGCTGTTCTTACAGAATTTTTTCCACTTTTGTCTATGTGGACAATATATTAAGTTTCTGCTAATGTATTTGACAGGTAGTTGTAATTAAAATATTATTGTTTAGAGATAATGATTCATTATTTTAAAACAGTGATTGATTGTGATAGTAAAACTTTTATTGGCATTAGGAATACTACAAGGACTGCTAAGATACTGGATAATTCAGTTTTATTATTGAAAACAAACTGTTTTAAACAAGCTTATTTATTCTGAATATTTTTCTCAACAAGAAGCATGTATAATTATTTTTATCAAAACAAGCATATGTGTTTGTATTTTTAACTGTCTTAATTAAAAATGCAAGGTTTTCACTCTCATTTTCATTCTCTTTTTTTCTTAAAATGAAGAAAGACTTTCACTCAGGTCAATCCTTATTACTGAAAAATATTGAATTATTTAATCTAATTTTTCATCATTTTTTAAAAATCCCAAACTGTTAAAGAAAGCATTTCTGTTTTGGCAAATATAAAGGAAGCTCCTTCCTTACATGGAAAATAAATTATTGCTGAATTAGAAAATCACTTGACAATTCAGTGATGATGAGAGCTAATGAATCTGGATGCATAAATGACACTCACTAGTTCATTAGAAATTAAATATACATTGCCTATAGGTGTGTAATGGGGTTGGGATTTAGCTCAGTGGGTAGAGCGCTGCGCTGCAGTCTCTGAGGCCCTGAGTTCAATTCCCAGCACCGCAAAAATGGGAGAAGGACCTGGCAATCCACTCCCAAGGAAATCCCGAAGCACTCAGCCATAGAAAACCCTATGAGGGTCGCTATGAGTCGGATACCTACTCGACGGCACCTAACAACAACAACAACATAGGTGTGTAATAAGTTAGCCCCAAATTTAGCAGCTGTATTAGTCAGTCATCATTGTTGTAGCAGAAAAACTAATCCCAATAAGTATGGGGGAAAGAAATTTATTGGAAACTCACAATTAGATCAGTCTATAATAGTGGCAGAGCAGGTATGGTGAGGGTGCCAGCAGGGCCTGTGTTAGGTGACCTCATGGCATGGTGGACCAAGAATGAAGATGGACCTGGGGTGTGGGTCCGGGGTAAAAACCTCAAACACTCATCTCTAGGGAGCCATATCTGCTAAGCTAAACCCAGCTCCCTAAGTTCCACACCTTCCCAGGACAGCACCACCAGCTGATGACCAATGTTCAATCTTTAGAAGATATTTTATATTCAAACTATGATACTTTGCCCCTGGACCCCAAGGATCTATGCTACTTCATAATGCAAAATTCAGTTAATCTGACTTTAGAGTCCCCAGATTCTTAACAGACTCAACCATGTTCAAAAGTCCAAGTCCAAATGTATCCACTGAGACTCAAGGCAAACTTAGCTGTGGGCCTCTGAACAACAAAAACAGTTTTCATTCTTCTAACATATAACAGCACAGAGTAAGCATTCTCATTCCAAAAGAGAGGAATGGGGCAAAGAAAGGAAATATTGGTCTGTAGCAAGACTGATATCCCACTGGACAAACTCTGTTGCTGTAAGTCTAGTGTCTGGTATATGTAACATCATCTGGTATCTGGCATCCTCTGAACTCAAGCAGGCTTAGGAAGGTCTCTGCCCCTCTAGCCTTGTTGTAAATGGCCTTCCTGGGCTGACTCCACTTATTACTGGTGGCTTTGCTCAGCGGACACTTCATTTTGCTGGCATCTCTAGCATCTTTGTGTCTCCATTGCATCTTAGGTACCACCCTCAAGGCCTCACACATAAGCCCTTTAGGGGCTCTATGCAGGTCAACTGATCCTGGTACATTGTCTGTCCTTGCAGGCTATTTTCTGTAACCTTGGTAGCAGCCTCCATAACACCTTAACTCTTGCATTCTGCATGCATGTAAAACCAACACCATATGAACAATGCCAGATTTTGCTGCTGGCTTGAGAGGTAGCTTCACCTTTTTGAACCACAGCTGCAATGGTGGCTTATGTGAACGCAGGCTGGGAAATCCTTTGCCTAGGCAGCCTCTTTTCAGCGGGGGCTGGGCACCAGATTATCAGACACTTCCTTTTCATGCTCTGGGACTTTAGATGGGAAGGGCCTCCCTAACTTCTGAGCCCAGAGAGAATTTCTTTTTTCACTGTGGCTTGCCTTTTTACCAGTTTAGGCCTCCTGGTCTGAACCAGCCCTGTCTTCAATAACCTTAGACAAGGTGCAGCTTTTTCCCCTCTGTAAACTACACTTTTTTTTGTGCCTTTTGCTCTGTTTTCCCATAAATCTTGCTGAACACAGGAAGCAATAACCAAGCCATTGTATTTACATCTTGGCACCCTTTTGATATTTCCTCTGCCAATATAATTAGTTTGTAACTTTTAAATTCAGCCTCACTTAAATCTTTAGGGTGTGGACTAAATGTAGATCATCTGTTTGATAGAGTGTAACATGGATCACCTCTAGTTTGATGTCCAAGAGAGTCCTCATTTTCCTCTGAAATGCCGTGAGCCCCATCTGCATTTTTATTGGCAGTGGCTACTTCACTACTCTCACCAGAACTGCCCTTCAAGCCTTCTAGGGCTTCTCTTGCCCACATCTCCAAACTCTTCAAGACTTCCTCCTGCAGGCAAGTTCCAAAGACCTAGGAACCCATGGTTAGTTTTCTGCCCAGCAATGATTCCACTTCTGGTATCAGTTTTCTGTATTAGTCATCTTTTGTCGCTGTAGCCAATAAACCAGCTGAAACAAACATGAAGGAAGAGGTTTACTGAAAGCTCACAGTTAGAAGCTCAGTCCATTAAGGCAGCAGGGCAGACATGGCAGCTGTGGTGTCAGGACTTCTTACTGATGATTTCATGGTATGGTGGACTATGAACTGTGAGGGGTCTGGGCTGGAGGTCTGGGGTAAAAGCTTCCAAAGACCTTCTCCCAGGGAGCTACTTCTACTGAGCTAGACCTGACTTCCAAATTTCCACCTACCAGGAAAGCACCACTAGCTGTGGACCCAATATTAAAGCACATGACCTTAGAGGATACTTTCAAACCATGGCAGTAGCTTACAGCAAAAAAGCCTTTATTGTCTTATACAGTTTCTTAAAATAAGAAATCTAGGAGCTACTTAGCTGGGTATTCTGGTTTTAGATCTCTGGCAAAGTTATGGTGTCTGGCAGAGCAGCAACGATCTGGAATATGGGTCTGTGGGATCTATTTCCATGCTCACTCACTTGACTGTTGGCACAAAACTTCAGTTACGCACTGTGTCGACCTCTCTGTAGGTCTTACCACAACATGGCTTCCCAGAGCAAGTGATTCAAAAGAGAGAGCACCCAAGGTGAATCTTTTGTAAAATAAGTCTCAGAAGCATCATACTATTACTACTTTTGTCTGCTGTTGATTACACAGATGAACTCTGATGTGGTGTGGTACAGAGTTCAGAGTCTCATCATAAGAGTCAGGCTCAGGTATGAATGAGGTTCCTTGGATGTAGCTCAAGTACAGCTCCTTAGTTACAATTCCTTTCCACTTGCCTTCTTGGACCAGCCAACATGCAGTGGTGGGAGAGGTGAAGGATAACTGCTTGTTTTGTGCCTGGATCTTAATTTGTAAATGTTACTGAGTGACAACAAGGAGAGGCCAGCACTTTGAAAGAAGAGTTGAATGTATTCACAGTTCCCTGTAGAAAAAGATGTGTGGCTCCCCAGGCAGGGCCACAGGAGAGCACCATGTTTTGGTCAGGAAGCAGAAGCAGGAGTGAGGAAAGTGCTTAGGGCCATATTCTTTTCTGGAGTTGCCTAAAGAAAGGAAAGGCAGAACAATGTAAACAGGATAGGATCATTTAGATTGGGTAATTCTGGTAGGTTTTGGGCTGTAATGAGTCATCGCTAGTTGCTTGGTGTCTTGTCTTGGGATGATTTAGTGCAGGAGAAATACTGGCTCACTGTGAGTTATTGGCGGTGTGAGCCAGGAATTGGTAGGTTTGTATATGGAAGGTGTTCTCGTAGGCAAAGGGTTATTTCATCAGGAATTAACTGGCCCTAGGAGGAACAGGTTCTGTAAGGCCACTAAATGTCAGAGCATTAAGAATACGGAAAGGAAGGAAATGTAGTTATTGTGATTGGCCTTGTGATGAATGGATGCCTAAGAAAACATAGAACACTGCTATAAGCATTGTAGCTCTAAATAAAGGATAATGGGAGGCACAAAAGTGTCTTTCATTCATAGCAATTCTGAAATCCAGATGGGCAATTAGAGATGGTTTTCCACTTACAGTGGAGGTGTGAATTGAAAAATCTAGGTGGAAAATGCAATTAATACACCTAACTTACCAAACATAGTAGCTTAGCAACCAAGTATACTGCAGCATAAAGGTAGTTGTCCCTTGTGATGGCCTGGCTGACTGAAAGCTGCACTTACTGCTACTGTCCAGCATCACAAGAATATAGAGTCACATAGTGCTAGCCTAGGGCAGGATCAAAATTCAAAATTCTAAGTATGATTTCTACTGAATACATATCACTTTTGCACAATCGTAAAGTTGAAAAACTGTAAATTGAGCCATCGTAAGTTGGGGAACTTTTGTATTGAAATTCCTTGATTAGTGCTCAAGCCTGGGAATAATTCTCTATGGTTTGCAGCTTTGCTTTCTGTGCTGTTGATTCTACTTTTTCTTTCTTTCATGAAAGAGAGCAGACATTTATAGCAGCCTGCTTCCTAGGATACTGGAGTCCAAAGACTTCTCTTCATTTAAGTTAAATTAACTATTTTAAATATCAAGTAAAAGTATACATTAATATTTTATAATGTTTGTATGCATTCTGTGAATTCTATCTGGATACATTGCGTTATACAAAAGCTGTATGTATACATTTCTTTGAGATAAATCCCTGTGTACATTGGATTCCTGCTAAGCAGGCTGAGGACCAATGTCCTTAAGCCTCCTAGAAGATCTCTTGTTTAAGAGGATTATTATGTTGATCTGTTTGGGTTGTTACAATGAAATACTTTAGACTGGGTAATTTATAAACAACAGATATTGATTGCTCACCGTATTACAGAATGGAAAGTCCAATTTCAAGCTGCCAACAAACTTGGTGTCTGGCAATAGCCCATTCCTCATAGATAGTATCTTGCTGTGACCTCACATGGCAGAAGGAAGGGTCAATCTTCCTCAGGCCTCTTTAGCGAGGTGCTGATCTCATTTATGAGGGCTCCACTCTCATGAGCTAGTCACTTTTTAGCACATTTGAGATTGGATTTCAACACATGAATTTTGGAAGGACGCAGTAATCATTAAGGCACCTTTTACTCTCTTTTTCTGAAGAACTTTTATTTAACTAGTACTTTAAGGTGACCTTTTTCATATTTTTGAGTTTTAACAAAAGATTTTAGAGTGATATACTCAGCTTCATTTTTGGATCATGTTTTTTTTGTAATTCCCTGGATTTGATCTTTCAGAATCTGTTTCTTAGTTTCCCCTTGTGGAGAGAATTTTTAGTAGATTCTTTTTTGTAAGCAATTTTGAGTTCACAGCAAAATCTAGCAGAAAATACTGAGAGTTCATATATTCCATCTCTCACACCTGTGTAGCTTCCCTCATTATGAACATCTTTTGCCCCTACACAGGCATAACCTCCCCCAGTAAAAGTTTCCTGCTCGAGAATGGTACATTTATTACAGTTAGTGAAACTACATCATCACCTAAAATCCAAAGTTCACATTAGTATACATTATTAGTATTGTACACTTAAGAGTTTTCACCAATGAGTGGTGACATGCATCCACGATCATAGTATCATTTAGAATAGTTTCATTGTCCCCCAAATTGTCACTTTTCTGGTGTTCATCTCTCCCCCAAACCAGTATTATCCACTTTTTACTGTCACCCTAGTTTTGCCTTGTCTATACTATCATATAGTTGGAATCATTACCATGTATAGCTTTTCCAGATTGGCTTTCACTTGATAGATGCATTTAAGATTTCTGTGTCTTTTCATGCCTTGATAGGTGTCTGAGTCCATTTTCTGCTGCTAGAACAGTATTATGGACTGGGTATATGATAAAGAATAGAAATTTATTTGGGTCATAATTAGAGAGTCCAGGTTTGAAGGACCATATCTGTTGAAGACCTTCTTGCTGCATCATTACATGTCAGAAGGGCAGAAGAGCATGCCTGAGACCAGGTGGGGAGGCAAGGGGGCTGAACTTACAACAAAACTACTCTTGCAATAACTAGCCCACTTGTTGATAACTGTTCAAGAGGGCTCTGGCCTCATAACCTAATAATCCCTTAAATGTCCCACCTTTAAATACTGCCACAATAGCAATTAAATTTCAACATGAGTTTTGAAGAGGACATTTAAACTATAGCAATAGTATATTCATTTTAGCACTTAATAATATTTTATTATGTGGATGTCCTGTGGTTTGTTTTTCCATACATCTGAAGGACATTTTGCTTAATTCCAAGTTTTGGCATTGTGAATAAAGCTGCTATAAACATTCATGTACAAATTTTTGTGGGTACATATTTTTACCCCCTGTAGGAGCTAATGGGACAATATTGCTAAACTTTTTGCCACTACATAACAAGGATCCCCTTTTGTCCATTTTCTAATAACATTTACTTCACTTTCTTCCAAGTCTTTGGCCCCAGCCTTATCAAAGAGCATGTGGCTTCCATTAACAGGTTTTTCATGATGTCTTACCCATTACATAACAATCTCCTGAAAGCTTCCTCATGGTTTCAAAGTCAGTTTCATATTTTAGATTTTTGGTATGGCAGTACCCCATTTTTGGGGACCAAAATTTGATACTAAGATTTGGTATCTGTTGCTGCCCTAAATGAAACCTTTATCTTCTGTAGTTAGTTGTATTACTCAGATTTCTGGAAAACAAATCTTGTTCTGGGCTGAATTATAGCACATGTAAATTCCCCATCTTGCAAGGAGGATTGGGACCTTGACAAATGGGGGGGGGGTATATATAGATAGACTCAGCTAGGCACCTTGAATCTCTAACTTGTGCTTAACTTCCTTTGTCAGTAGACATAGACCTTATATTGTTCTGAGGTTTGTCTTTTCTGGTTCATGGAACCTTTAGTACTCTTCACTGGGATAGTTACCTTAAAAAAAGACCGCTAATCTTCCTGTTGTTGAAGTCCAACCACCTTACATAGCTTCTAGACCTATAACCATACTTGAGTCTAAACATGCTTCAGAGAGTGAGAGGTATTTACACTATCTTAAGAATCATGTACAGAGCAAGTTACTAATGTGTCTAAAGCTAATCTTATAATAAATTAATTAACAAAGCCAATCAAATCCTAAATTTTATGTATCTCATCCACATTTAATGATATAAATTGTAAATTCACCTAATGGTGAAAGGAAACGTTTTTAAATTAATGAACAAAATTACTAAAATACTGCATTTTATATAGCCTGTCTATATTTACTTCTTTCAATTCATTTACTGATAAAAGTGGTCATTATGTCTAATCCCAGGAGAAAGAATTTAGTTTGTCATCGTTTTTGATTTTGCATGCATTACTGTTATATAGTCTGTTATTTTGTCTTCTCTCAGTGAAGTAATTTCTCTAGAGTAGAGAACTTCGAGTTGAGTGTGTTACCATCTCTTTGACACCTGGCATGATTTAGTAAGTAACTGCCTAGCTGATATTTATAACTAGCTTTAAGTTGTTAAAATTACTGAAGAATTAAGTTTTGGAGAGGGTATATTATTAATATTTGGTTAGCTTTGTGCATTGATTTATTATACAGTGAACTTTGGACATATCAGTAACCTCTATGTCTTGCATATATTGCTTACAAAATCATAGATTGCCGTGATGATTGAAGGAGTTTACATTCTAAGTTGTTGTTGTTTTGTCTTAGTTCTGCACTGCCTTTTTCATATTAATTTTGAAACTTAGAGAAGGGTTTAGGACATAGTAGAAGCATACCTCATTTTTTCATTATTATTTAGTCCATGAATTTTCTACTTTTCTCTGTTTTTCTGGCATTAGAGAATCAGGTAACTGAAATGAAAAACTAGAGTTGAAAATGCCAGTATCTGTGGCACTCAGATGTTTCTATACTGTTTTATGTGGTTTGGAATCTTGTAGTTCTTCCCATTCCCATTCCAGAGCTAATTTGTCTATGTCAATAACACATTTAAAGTCTGTGTAAATAAAACAGTTGAGGTGGGTTTTTTTTTTTAACATATTGTCCCGAAGGAGAAAATTACAGTGTTATCTAAGGAGGGGAATGTCTTTACTTTCATTGGTCTATATGGTCTATATCGTCTTACATAGATATTAGAAGTTCATATATTCAGGTGGTGTTGTTAGGTGCCATCGAGTCATGTCTGACTCATAGTGACCCTTGTAGGGTTTTCAGTGGCTGATTGTTTTGGGATTGCCTCGGGAGTGGATTGACATGTTTGTCTCCCATTTTTGCGGTGCTGGGAATCCAACTCAGGACCTTAGAGACTAGAGTGGTGCTCTGTTAACTGAGCTAAACCCCAGCCCATTTCCAGGTGTAAATTCTCTTTTTACATTCTCTATGAAACTCTATGTATCCTTAAAGTTTGTTGTTATAAAATTAGATTTAAACTTAAAAAAAAATAGAAAACTCTTGACGGTGTCTCAAACCAAAGCCTTTTCAACCTAGTGTTTTCAAAGCCTTAAACTATTAGACTCAGCCCACAGAATAATGAGAGATACTCTGTTTTCTTGTGGCTGTTGTTTTAATGTGTATGGCTTCCTTCTGAATGTGCACTTATTATAAAAGTTATCTAAGTTCTGTTTCTATATGGCTGCTGTTCCTGGTGTGTATTGCTTCCTCTTGAAGTAGGTTTTGACTTTGAGTATTACGTCAGTCTCATCACTTATTTTAGCAATATCAAGTTTTATTAAGTAATTAGTCTAAATTTGCTAATGGGTTGCATTTGAAAAATACATTTAGTTTTGTTTACTAAAATGTATAAACATATCTTAAACATGAAAAGATGACTCTTTTTCATGAATTATCCTCTCATGAGAATGTTATCTGCTTTCATAGGTTATGGTTATTTTGTAAATAAATCTGATTTAAATAATATGTATGAGCATGTACTATGTAAGAGGTGTCAAGAAGAGTAAGAAACAATCTCTGGCTTCTCAGAGGTGATGTGGCCTGTTATACAGCTGTCCATTATATAGAGAGATAAATTCCATAAGCTACTTAGGAGAACACAGTATTTGAGGAAAATATTTTTGACAGGGTGATTAGTGAATGAGAAACATTTGAGAGTAGAGATTTTTCATGTCTTAAAGCTTAAACTTCATTTTTAATGTAAGCAGTGAATTTTATTATAAAAGTCATTTAAAAATAAAATTTTATCAAAATGAAATAATGTGTTTTAGATAAGGTTACTGTAAAAATAAGAAGAGTTTTTTTTTGTTGTTGTTGTTTGATACAGAACAGGGGCTTGCTAAGTTGTGTAGACAGCCTTTAGCTTCAAACTCTGGATCCTTCTGCCTCAGCCTCCTGGATTTCTGGGATTATAGGTGTGTGCCATCATGCCTGGCAAAAGGTTTGTTCCTTAGAGGGTATTAGATTGTAATCATAAAATGTGTTGCTCTCAAGGCCTAAGTATTTTGTTTTCTCTGAATATATTGGTTTGATTGGAACTGCAGCAGTTAATTTCAGCCTTGAAATATAATACCCATATTTCCCAACAGATTTTGGGAGCTATTGGTTATGAGTATTTTCCTCTGAAAACTAAACGTATTAGTTGAGGATCAACTAAGACTAAATATTATATCATAGAAGTCCTAAAATAGTGAGTTTCCAAGTGTATTTAAAATATGAACAAACATATAGTATCTCAGAATCATCTGATATAGTATGATGTATCATATTTCAGTTGCTAACTTTGTTAAATTTTTCTTTTGGCGTGAGTGTCTGAACTATGTTTTTTTAATGTCTATTCTTACTGATTCAGTATTTTAAAAATCCATTTTTTTCAGTGAAGTGTTCCCTATTCAATTGAATATGTTGTGTGATGAATTTCTGTGCTTCTCCATCGAGTTTATTTCAGAGTTTACGCTTCAGTTCTTGCTCTTTCTTCTAAATCATTCTTATTCAGATCTGACTGAACATGTTATTGGTTCACGGGTTAATTAACAGTAGGATTCTTGCATTTAAGAAGTCAACTCCACAATATTGATTGTGTAAGGAATGATTTTAAAAAAGAAGAGATGTTGCTATGTTTGGAATTATTTCAGGACTTTACACGTGCCTGATGTCTGTTGTATGGTATTTAACTACTATTATACTAGAAATTTTTGATCTTCCTCTCTTATCCTCTTGAGTGTTGAGATTACACGTGTGCCACAATACCTGGCTTGATTTGTGGAATCTTAATTACTGATCTGCAGAAGGCTAGTACTAGAGGTTCAGAGCTTACTTTGGGATCCCTGTAACATGTACACGTGTGTAAAACTAATTTTAAATCAATAGTTACTAATATACCTGAGTGCTTTTAGTAAAAACAAAGCAAAACCTGTCAATCAGATTGAGAGCAATGCCATAGATTTTTTTTGTGTTTTTAAAGCTCTGCCAATTTATCTGTAGTAATATTTCAAGTAGTTGCTTAGGGAGTCAGTAATGCCTGAGGTTCTAAGGGAAAATTAGTAGCAAAATATTTCAAATGAACAAAATACAGACTTATTTAATATCAAGTATAAGCCTTTGAATATATATTTAGACTAATATTGATGCTAATTCTTTGTCAGTCCAGTCACTTTTTATAATTTTGTTACTCCTAATTTGTATACCAAAAAAGGACAGTTGAATCCACATCTGTTTTTCAGTGAAATGAAGTTTAACTCTCATTCAGAAAAAGCATTATTTTCAGGATTTGTCATCTAAACAAATAGAAATGAGTTTAACAAAATGTTATGTTCAGACAAAGCACCAGATAAAATGTTTTATGCTTGTTTTATTCTCATTCTGATATCAAGTCCTCCCTCCAGTGGCTGCTGTTACAGCATCTCCCTGTTTCAACTTATTTTGGAAAACTAAGGAAAGTTATTTTTTCTTTCTCAGGGTTAAAACCCATTTTTATTTCATGTCAAAGGCAGATGATTCTGTAGCAGCCAAGGGCATTGGCTATTCTTATATGAATTCTTAGCCTTTATCTTTCATTTACAAGTTGCTTATAACTGTTCCTTATCCCAGCATTTAAAAATTTCAGCCATTTGTGTTTCTTCAGAGGGAGAGTTTAATTAATATAATTACTAGTGGATGTATATCAAGCAAAGGAAAAAAAAAAACCATAAATGGTGGTCGATATTTTCAGAAGAGCATAGTTGACCTTAAAATATTCTATAAGGTTGTAGGATTTTATAGTTCATCTTTTGAGACAGTCTTAATAAGTTACCCAGGCTGCCTCTGACCTTGAACTTGTGATCCCCCTACCTCAGCCCCTGGAGTTGCTGCGATTATAGACCTGCACCACAGCATTTGGTTCAGTCTTTTTTAATAGCTGAAAGTCACATGGTGTCTCACACCTGTAATCTCAGTGACTTGGGATACAAAGACAGGAAGATCACAAGTTCAAGGCCAGAGGTGACCTGCATATCTTAGCAAGACCCTGTCTCAAGATAAAAAATAAAAATGAGTGGCTGAGGGGTAGATCTCAGTAGTAGACCAGTTGCAAAGTAT
Organism: Pedetes capensis; assembly: GCA_007922755.1. Lineage (NCBI taxonomy): Eukaryota > Metazoa > Chordata > Mammalia > Rodentia > Pedetidae > Pedetes > Pedetes capensis. The sequence continues at coordinate 27,283 of VMDO01007740.1, read as the reverse complement.
GCATGAGGCCCTAAGTTCAGTCCCCCAACACCACAATAAATATAAAATTAAATAAAAGCTTCTGAAGTATATTAGTTACTTTTATTGTACTGTGACAAAATACCTGAGAGGACAACTTAAAGGTGGAAAAATTTATTTTGGGTCATGGTTTCAGGGGATTCAATTCATGAATGTTTAGCCCATGTGCTTGGGCAGAACATCATGGCAGTGCGAGCATGTGATGAAGAAGAGCTTTTCCCTTTATGGCTGACCAGGATGCAAAGTGTGAGACAGAAAGGGGCCAACATTAATATACTCCCGAAGGTCTGCCGCCATTGACCTACTTCCTCCAGGTAGGCCTAACCTCCTAAAATTTCCAGAATCTCTCAAAATAGCACCACCAGCTGGGGTCCAAGCAGTCAAAGCATGAGCCTATACAGGGCATTTCATATTCAGACTACAATAAGAGGTAATAAATTTTTATTCAAAATATTAGCTCCATTTCAAAACAGCAAGGTATCAATTGGGTTTTGCTATATTATTGTGAGGTGCTGTCCATTTGGTATCTGACTCATAGCGGCCCAACGTACAATAGGCAATACTGTTGTCAGTGCTTCTCTGCTATTCATAGGGTTTTCAATGGCAGAATGATTTTTGGGAGTGGGCTGCTGGGTCCTTCTCCCAAGCCTACAGTATCTAGTGTTCCCAGGCAGTCTCCCATCCAAGTACTAACCAGGCCCAACCCTGCTTAGCTTCCGAGATCTGACGGGATGGGACACCACAGAGCTAAGGCTGCAGGCCAACTGCGGTTTAGTAATACTTAATTGGTTTATAACTACTCTGAAGTTACCCAATACTTGATTTTGTTGTTGTTGTTGTTAGATGCTCTCGAGTAGGTATCCAACTCATAGCCACCCTACCTGCAATAGATGAAGTACTATTGTTGTGCTTCTCTGCTATTCATAGGGTTTTAAATGGCTGATTGTTTTTTGGGAGTGGGTTGCCAGGTCTTTCTTCCAAATACTTGACTGTCCTTCTTATAACTGATTCTACTATGGTTAGTCCTCAGAATGACCCCCAAATTTCTGATTGAATAGATGGGACTGGACTCTCAATATTATGTTTAGAGAAGAATACTCCCAAAGAACAAATTATTAAAGGCAATACTACTAAAATTTTGATATTCTTTTTCTGTTAAAATTTTTCTTTACAAATTAAAAAAATACATTATTGATGACTAAAAAAGATTGTGTGCAACCCGGATCACTATATATGATTATATGGATGTTGTATATTGATAAATAACTGGTCTTACATGTGATACTTATACATATTATAAAACATAAAAATATAATTTATACCTATCAATTTACCACCCAATACAAGACTCAAAACACTGCACTGACTTATTTGGTTTTCCTTACATAGAACACTGAGCTATAGCCCCAGTGCCCATAATACATTTTGTGGTTGTTATCATTGTTGTTTTGTTAGATGGGAGTCTCATTTTTTAGTCCAGGCTGGCTTCAAACTCAAGATCCTCCTGCCTCAGCATCCTGAATGCTGGGATTATAGGCATGTGCCACAATGCCTGGCTTTTTTTAAAAAAAATTATATTTTAATAGGATTATAACTGTTATTTTTTCAGTGCTAGGGATTGAACTCAGTGTGTTGTGTATGCTATACAAACTCTCTGCCACTGAGCTACAACCCCAGTTCCCATATAATTTTTGAATTAGTTTTTTAAGTTTTGCAAAAACCGCTTCTAGGTTCAAATGTAATTACACTGAATGCACATATCAACTAATAGAATATAGATTCTGTCTTCACAAAATTGAGTCTATCAATGAATAGCATGTGCCCTCATATCTTAGTTTTCTTTAATGCCTTTCAGAAATGTTTTATCACTTCTATATATAAGTTTACTGTATCCTCATCTCAAGGCCTTTCCTCTTTCTCAGAGGTAATTATTATTCTGACTTTTGTATTCAATTTTTTCTTGTTTTTTCACACAATTTTATCACCACTTATTGATACCAATAAGCTGTTTAAGTTACACTTGTTTTAAGCTCCATATAAATATCATATTCTGTCATAAGCACAAAATGAGAAATTCCCTTCCTGTGAGAATAAGAGCAAGAATTTTACAACTAGATTTCTACTTCCAACATTTTAGGTATATTTTTAAATTTCTAATTTTTATTCTTTAAGGTCAGACTTGGTAGCATTTTAGCAGTATAGAGCCTCCTAACGTTTCTCTTGGACTGAGGTTTAGCTCAGTTGGTAGAGCACTTGCTCTGCATGCTCTGAGGCCATGGGTTCAATCCCCAGCACCACAGTAAATGAGAGAAGGACCTGGAAGCTCATTGCTGAAGCAATCCCAAAACAATCAGCTATTGAAAACCCTACGAATAGTAGAGAAGCACTGAGATAGTGCCGAGTATGGCACAGTGTTGGGTTATGACTCCATGGCACCTAACAAAAAGAACAACAAAATTTCTCTCAGTTCATCTGTTGTTGGTCCCAGGATGTGGGCACTGTTAAAATATGGTACAAACATGAAATCCTACAAATTATTATTATTCTATAAAGAATTGGATATAGTAGGGCTTAGAGGTATAGTTCTAGGGTAGAGCACCTGTCTAGCATGCACAAGGCCCTGGATTCAATTCCTGTCACTGAAAACATAAGTTGGGGTGGTCTAGAAGCCAAAAGAAAAAGTCTATTTTAGAGGCATTTAAATAATAACATTCCCAGTTGTTAGCATATTTAGGTAAAGTCAGACTTCACTGAGATTTTCTCCTTAAATAAACAATAAAGAGTGCACTGTCAGTAGATATTGGATATGAGTGCTACTTAAATGTCTTGTTTGCAGTTCACTTGTGATCTACACAAAGCCTAACTTTGCCATTAAATTCAGTTTGTACTATCATTTATATAACTTGTTAGGCTTAATCAGTTGCTTGATTATTTGCTTAAGTTGTTCTTTTTTTTCTTTTCTATAGCAATGGTGGTGCTTGGATTAGTTGGTAGAGTGATGCTCTGTACTCTCTGAGGCCCTAGGTTCAATCCCCAGCTCTGCAAAAATGGGAGAAGGACTTGGCAACTCACTCCTGAAACAATCTTGAAACAATCTGCAATTGACAACCCTATGAATAGCAGAAAAGCACTGACATAGTGCCAGGCAGGTTGAGAAGTGTTTCATTTTGTTGTACATAGAGTCACTATGAGTCAGACCTTACTCAGCGGCACCTAACGACAACAACAACAACACAGCAATGATATAATGTCTGCGACCAGTTGTAGTAAGGATGCTACTACTGTTACTACTGCTACTATTACTACTACTAAAAATTATCATCAAAATAATTACCAAATTTTAATCTTTATTAGAAATTGCATGAAATTGGGTTGCTGTCTAGTTAGGAGAGTAACTGATTCAGGACCAAAGTGAATCAGTATTTTGCACCACGTTTTCATTGTGTGCAAGGGATAGTGACTAGCAAGAGCAGAGAACAAGCTAGACGATAGCATTGAGATTTACAACAACTTTATATAATACTCATCTTTTATATCTATATAAAACCACATTTGTTCCTCATATCTAACTTGAGCAAGTCTAGACAATGGTCAGTCTGGCTGTAGTGGGAGGGGGGTGATAAGGAATTTAAAAAGATAGGTTCTTTAAATGAGTCTGCCTAAAGTCTACTCAACAGTCTGCTGTTTCATAGAAGGAAAAGAGAAAGACAGATGGTCAAGCTTTTTTCCTTTTGAGACTATGCCTTGACTTTTGGCTTTATGTTATGATAGATGTAGCAAAAAAGAGATACAGGAAAAGAGAACAATTTAATACCCGTGACGTTACTCTAAAATAAGTGTATCTCTTTGGACACTGGAATCACCACCTCAAAAGAAACTACATACCTCTTAACAATCATACCCCATTCCTCTCCTGGCCTCCGAAAACCATTACTCTACTTTCTGTCCATGGAATTGCTTATTCTGGACATATCATATAATTGGAATCATATAACATGTAGTCTTTTGTAACTGGCTTTATTCCTCTGGTATGTTTTCAAGGTCTTTCATGTTGTAGCATGCATCAGTACTAATTCCTTTTTATTAATGAATAATATTCAATGGTATGGGTATATCATATTTTGCATCATCAGTTGATAGACATGTATTATTTCTACTTTTGCAAATTATGAATGATGCTTCTGTGTATATTTTTGTATAAGTTTTGGTGTGGACATGTGTTTTCATTTGTCTTGGATATATACTCAGATATATAATTGTTTGGTCAGGTGGTAACTATATGTGTGATATTTTTAGGAACTTCCCAATTGTGTTCTGAAGTAGCTGCACCAGTTTACCTTCCCACCAACAATATATGAGGGGTCCAGTTTCTTCACATTCTCACAAACATTTTCTAATCTTGCTTTTTAAATTATTGACATACTAGTGGTTTTGATGCATTTTCATATTCACTAATTATGTTGAACATATTTTCATGTGCTTTTGAGCTATTTATATATTTGTTTTGAGAAGCTTGTGCTCATATCCTTTGCCCATTTTTAACTGTGTTATTTGTCATTTTATTGTTGAATTGCCAAAGTCCTTTATATTCTTTGGATACATCTTGTCTTTTTTTTTTTTTTTTTTTTTTTTTTTGCGGTACTGGGGGTTGAACCCAAGGCCTGGCTCCTGCATGCTTTGCAAGTGCTGTACCACTGATCTGTACCTCCAGCCCATTTTTTTTTACTTTTTGAGACAGGGTCTCACTAAATTACACAGACTGCCTCTGGTCTCAAACTTGCGGTCCTCCTGCCTCCACCTCCTGAGTCGCTGGGACTATAGATGTGTGCCACTGCGCCTGGCTCATCTTGTCTCTTAGTATCAGAAAATTTTTAATGTTCAGAAAACCACTTGAAAAAAAATTGTCAGATCCTAGGCTTTCCAGAAGGTGAAACATAATTTGGCATGTAAAGTATTTATTAGAGATCAGTGTTAGGCTGGGTGTGTAGCCCAGTGGTAAACTATTTGTCTACCATGTGTTAGGCCCAAGCTTTGATCCCCAGCATGAAAATAGAACAAAACAAAACAGCTAAAGGTGAAACCAAAACAACAACAAAAAACACCTATGAAAGGAAAGAAGAGAACAGGATTGGGTCTAGGGAGAGGTTGAACTTATATGCAGACCTGAGGAAATAAGCTGTGGAGCAAATATTACCTCTCAGAGTTGTCCTGAATCAAGTTCAAATGGCTAGACCATCATATGCCCACGTGGATTAGTCACTAAATGAGAAGAGTGTGACCTTGAGTGAGACAATACTCTGCACCAGAGACTGATTCTGATGTGGTAGACAGTGGGAAGCTGTTGGCTGATTGTACTCTCAGCAGATGTGCAGAAAGTTCCCCTTAAAAACACAAGCTCAAAAAGAGAAATACCATAGATTCTTACTCATATGTGGGAGCTGAATCATACTTAAAGGAAGAAAAAAATCCTATACATAAATTGATAAGGGACAATAAAAGGAGTAGAAAGAAGGGGGAGGGAAATAGCAGAGGGAAGTGAGGATTGGAGAAGATGGGATGGGGAGGAGGGTCAAAGAGGAGGGATGAAGGGAAGAGGTCAATTTCAATGTAAACAGCACAACTTCATGAATATATTGGAAAAATAGTAGAATAAAACCCAAATAAGCATCAGAGTTTTACTATATGCTAGCCATAAGGCTCCATAAACTTTGTGGGCTGATGGAAGTGTTGCTAGAAGTGATGTAAAGGATGCATAATGGAAAAAGCCAGTTCTGTGTTACTCTGTACCCCATCATCATTTATTAATAAAGGGGGAAAAAGGACAATTAAGTAGCTCATCTTGTGTCTGCCACATGTGTATTATATTTTAAAATCTAAATTTAATCTCAAATTAACAAAGGTAAGCAGAGAATCTTAGGAACATGTTTATGAAGTGAGAAAATTTAATGCTGACTTTGTGAATACATTATTACTGCTATTTCATGTTCATGTTGATGGGTGCTATTCAGTGGGATATGACTCATAGCCACCCTATGTACAAAAGAATGAAACACTACCCAACACTGTCCCATGTACAGGATCGTTTTATGTTTGAGCCTAATGCTACAGCCACTATTTTTGTTCTCATCATGAGTCAGGCCCCATCAGCAAAAGGAAGTCCCAGGGGCTTTACTCCATTCCCATCATTAAGTTTAAGTCTACTTTGAAGAGACAACTCTTACCCAGTCATTTCTTAAATGCTTTCCAGCCTGGGGGACTTATCTTTTGGCACTATACTTGACAGTGCTTTTCTACTATTCATAGAGTTTTCAATGGCTAATTGTTTCTGTAGTGGATTGCTGGGTTCTTCTTCCTCGTCTCTCTTAGTCTGGAAGCTTACCTGAAACTTGTCCAGGATGGGTGGCTCTACTGGTATCTGAAATACTGGTGGATAGGTTTCAGCATCACAACAACCCACAAGTCCCCATGGCACAAGCTGACACACACATAGGAGATTTCATAGTATTGACTGTTTTAAAATCATCTAAGGATGGTTTCTACTTGTTTAATTTGGGCTGGAGTTATTATATTTATTTTGTTGTGTTTTGTTATTTGTATTTATCATAGAATTATATATACATGTGACCTATATAAAACAGACTACTATTTGTCACATTCTGATTTTCTAAAATTTTGAGCATGATTATCTTCTTTTGGAGAATTATTTTGTCTTTGGCCATAACTCTGCCATTTCTCTCACATAGTGAAAACTTCATAAAAACATCTTTTTTTTCTAGTGTCAGGGCTCAAAATTAAGAATTATCTTAGTCTTTGTTTAATTTCTCAACTTCAGTTTTAGCATTGTCTTATTGATAATCTAAGGTTTTCTATTCTAGTCTTGCTGAGTTTCTGCCTTCTGGTAGAAAAAAGTAATGTGTAATCTAACTGGAAGGTTTCTAATTTTGGAACCTATTAAAAAGACACTGTAGTGCAATATTATTTTCTAAAATAATTTTGTTTGATATTTCTTAACTTTTGGCTTTCTCTTTTAGATGTTTAATTTCTCAAAGCATTGTGAGGAACAATGGGGAGTCTCATTTTAAATCAGTCCCAATTCTGAATAGCAAACTGAATATAGTGAGACAATTTGAGTTGACAGCTTTAGTCAATAGATAATTATGTCCAACTTGCCCAAACTTCAAATTGTCACACTTTCTATTAATAGGAATGTACATGAAAGTATGAACCTTCTGCATAAAAGAGACTGGAATTGGATTTCTAAAGAAGCTAAGTAGTTTGACTCTATCAGAAATGGTAAAATAGACAAAAATCATAATTAGGAATTAGAAGACCAAACTTTGAAAGCTAGGTACCCCTTCCTGTGTAGATGCTTTCACCAGCTTCATTTACCTTCCCAGTGCCTAGAATTTCTCCTATCTATAAAATGCAAGTGTGTCAACTCTGCCTACCCCTGCCAGTTGTAGTGATGACCGGATAAGATAATGTGTTTGAAAGGAATTGGTGACCTTGTGACCGATGTGCACATTTAGGAGATTTAGGGGACAGTGTCTTTCTTTGGGAGAAACTTTAAATGAAGATGGAATTCACATACATGGCATTGTCCAGGCACACCGTTTAGTGAAGTTTGAAAGGAATATAAAAGAAAGAAATTATTTCAAATATTAGTTTAAATTTTATTTTGTTTTCAATATGGTCTTGGAAACTCAAGTCAACACAAAAGGTACTTATTGTGAAGTCTTATTGTTTATGCAGTGAATCCAAGTGGTGTATACTAAGTTTCTCAAATGTGTAAATTGGACCATTTTTATTATCCTTATGGAATTTTACACAAACTAGTTGGAACTTCATTATTTATGATTTTTTGTTGTCGAAACAGAGTCTTACTGTGCATCCCAGGCTGGCCTTGAAAGTCGTTATTCCCCTGCCTCATTTTCCGAAGTGGTGGCTAGGATTGTAGATATGTGCTGCTATGCGTGGCTTTATCTGATTTTGTATATATTACTGGTGTTTGTAAAGGAATTTGTGGTTTTCAAAATGATTTCATGTACATCCTTTCATGGGAAATCACTTAGTTATTAGGTGGTGGAACTGGGATTAAAAACTTAGATTTCTTATTCCAAACCTACACTATCACATTGCTTGGGAAACTAAGGAATTATTTTAGATGGGCTTGGATTGGATTCATGTATTCTAAGTCTGAGTTAAACTTTGATCCAAACATGATTGTGTTTGGATCATGATATTCAATGTGTAATGTAACTTTTTCTACATACAAAGGGCCCATATTATCCTGGGCTTTTCTTCTGTGTGCTCCAGCCTAATGCCTTCATTGTCAAGCCTCTCCTCCAGTGCTGATATGTGTGTTTGTACACACACACACACACACACACACACACACACACACACACATTTTCTCACCAAAGCTTTAGAATTATATGCTGTTCTGTATTAGTTTGGCTAACCTTTGCTGGTGAGCAACATGGTCATTTCAACTATAATTTGTGTGGGTCTTTGTTTCCTCATAAATCTCTGGTACCAGTTTTACTTAGTGTACTTTCAACTGACAGAAGGCTGTTTTGAGCTTGATTTCCAAGGCCTGACCTAGTGAGTATGGATTCTTTGGGGACAGACTGAATCAGAACAGTTCCAAGGGCCTCAGATAATTATCCATATTTTACTTGTTTTGGCCTGTATTTTATACTTTCAGCAGTGCATTCACAATTTGAAGTTCAAAGGGCTTTTTTTACAATATTGCCTATACCTAGTTTGTATTTAATGCTTGCCTAAAATCAAACAAATATGGGGAAATAAGCCTTCTATGTATCTTTCTGTACATTTTATAAGTGCTCATACCATATTTTGGGTAAACAGGACAAATAAATATTATACTGTTTCAGGTTTTGAAATGCTGACTGGATAAAGATTAGAAATGACAAGTTATTTATAGCTTTATTTATACATAGTAGATTCTCTGTTGGAACCACAGAAAGGAAAAAGATATGATAATTGCTTTGTGTAGTTCACAGAATGAAATCGCAAACTGAGATGTTTTGAATCTCGTTTGTACTCTAACCATTTCTAGGAAACCATATTTAAGCAGCCATGGTTATCATGAAGTATACAACATGTCAACAGTGTCCCAATTCACATCAGTAAAAACCTTCCGCCACTTTATTCCCTATAACCTAACCTCCATCAGATAATGCCACATAAACTATGTCGAGTGCACATATTAATATATATCAAATGTACCAAACGGCTTACTGGCTGCATTTTCAGTAGTGTTTATCTGTGTTCGTGCAGGTTATAACTCTGAATTTTTATTAGGAAAACTAAATTGAGAGTTTATAATGTTTCTGATTTAGCTTCACCAGCTGTGCTTTAGCCATGGAAAATAACTCAAGAGGGTAAAAATCTAACATAGTGTATAAGAGAGCAACAGACAAATTGCTTTTGCTTTATCTTTACTTGCTTTGCATCTGCTATTATAAGGTTTAGGATCACATACAGTAATTAATAATCTCCTAATTTATATATCATCATGCCAGTGAACTGCTATGTGAATTTTCAAGTTGTCTTATATAAACTAAATAATGATTATTAATTGATACTTAATCTTGGGAATCTTGAAAGTGATTCTTTAAAATATGAATATTGAGTATGACTCTAACACCAAAAATACATTATAATTTTACCTTCATTAAAAAAGCCACGATGAAATAATTGAATACATTGTTCTGCTTAGAAGTCAGATAATTTGGGGCCAATAAAAAATGACCTTATAGTTTCTATTTAGAAGAATTACTGAATTACTGAGGGATAGACTAAAAATTTCAAGAAGCCCCTGTAGATAGTTAATTTAATTGTTGAATTCTTAGCAAAGGGCACTTTGTGAAATCTCTCAGTATGCACATTTCTCTTTAATTTGTGCCAGAGGATAATGTATAATTAAGGTTGCTGGAGGTTTTGTGCACAAACTTGTGGGACTTGTCAGATTAGACTAATTACTGAATGTAAATAGATAGTCCTTATAAGTATAGCTTGTGCTGGGATTTAGCTCAGTGGTTAGAGTGCTGCGCTGCAGTCTCTGAGGTCCCGAGTTCAATTCCCAGTACCACAAAAATGGGAGAAGGGCCTGGCAATCCACTTCCAAGGCAATCCTGAAACAGTCAGCCATTGAAAACCCTATGAGGGTCGCTATGAGTCGGATACCGACTCGATGGCACCTAACAACAACAACAACAATAAGTATAGCTACATTATAATAGTACTTATCAATATAGGTCTGATATATATTGTGGCTGCTTAGCATTTTGATTTCAGCTAGTAAATATGCCCCATACATCGGCAGTGACCACATCTGTTTTATTCGCTATTGCAGCTCCAGAGACTTGGACATTGCCTAACCTACAGAGTAGGGTATGTTTCTTCAAGAACTATGGATACATTTTATTTGTGTTGAATTTATAGCTTTTTTTTTTTTTTTTTCAGTACTTGGGGGTTGAACCTAGGGCCTTGCATATACTTTGCAAGTGCAAATTCTCTACCAAATTTTCTACCAGCCCAAATTTTATTTTTATTTTGAGTCAGGGTCTTGCTAAATTATGCAGGCTACCTCTGGCATCAAACTGGGCGATCCTCCTAACTGTGCCTCCCAAGATGCTAGGAATACAGACATGTGCCACCATGCGCAGCTGAATTTATAGTTTTGAATCAGATAATCAGAGAAGACAAAAATAATATCTACTTCCATGCTGAGTGAACTGCTTTCTCAGTCAAGAGTCATGTGAACCAGCTTTCCAGCACTGTTGACAAAACACCTGAGATAATGAACTTTAAGGAAGAAAGATTTATTTAGGCACATAGATTTGGAGCCTTCAGCCAATGGGTAATTGACTGTATTGCTTTTGGGCCAGTGGTGAGGCAGAACATCATGATGGGCAGCACATGGTGTATCAAGGCTACTCACCTCATGGTGGTCAGGAAGGAGAGACAGACAGAAATGGGAAGGGGTCAGGGTCTTAATACCCCCTCAAGGGTATACCACAAATTATTTAACTTCCTTTCACTAGGCCTACCTCCTAGTAGTGCCACAGGCTAGCAAATAGGCCTTTTAGCATTTGGGCGACACTTCAGATCCAAACCGTAGCAGTCATTTCTTATTTTAGTTATTCATTTTAGGAGATCTCATACCACTGAATACCAATAATACCACTATTTATAGCAACAGTTGCCTATACATAATTTCTATAATATTTAGTTTTCAACCACTATTATTTGAAGTGCCTACAGTTGTATCACTGTGGTGTCCCATCCCATTAGATCTCTGAAGCTAAGCAGGGTTGAGCCTGGTTAGTACTTGGATGGGAGACCACCTGGGAACACCAGGTGCTGTAGGCTTGGAAGAAGGACCTGGCAACCCATTTTCAAAAAACAATCAGCCATTGAAAACCCTATGAATAGCAGAGAACCACTAAGAATAGTGTTTCGATTCTTGTACATAGGGTTGCTATGAGTCAGACACTGACTCGACAGCACCCAACAACAAAAATTGTATGAAGTATGAGCCACATTTTACAAATGAGAAAGCTCAGGATTTTGGATATTGACTAGCTTGCCAAAGGCCACAGAGCTATTGTTATGTGGTGAGGCTAAGATTCATTTACAACAATTAAAAAGCAGAAGCTAGCATATGTTGAGTGCTTAATTAAGGATCAGGTGCTATACTAAATGTTTTATATTTAACCTCACTGTAAGGAAGCATGATTATCATTTCCACTTTACACACATGGAAAGTGAAGCACAGGGAAGTTAAATAATTTGTCATGGGCTCATGGCTACTCTAGGGTAGAGCCAGAGGACCTTTTATCTTATATCACATCCATTGCAGTTAGAGTTGAGATATGGGCAGCATTGGTTATAACCATTCGGAACATTTATAGTTTTAAACTACTTATTTCTGGTATTAACTTTTTTAAGTTTTTTACCTATTCACTCAATAGGTATTTTAAAGAAATGCCTTTATTTTTAAAGACAATTGTAAAAGGTACCCATGAATGGAAACTGAACTTTGCCTTGCTGGTAACGAGTCGATTTGATTCCTTCATCAGAGGAATATTTGATCTTGCTTTATTTTTGTCATCAATATAAGTTTTTTTGTTATTTGTTTACTTTCGTTTTGTGAGACAAGTCTCACTATGTAGCCCTGGCTGGCTTCAAACTCATGGACTTCATGTTTCAGCTTCCCAAGTATTGGGATAACAAGTGTGTGTCACTATGCCTGGCTTCAATGTAGTTTTTATATAGGGTATAGATTTAGTTTAAATATTTTCATTGTGTATGTTGCATTTTTTCTTTTAAATCTTAGGAGTAGTGGTTTGCTTTCTTATTCATGGGCACCCTGAGAAAGATCATCTATTTATAGTTTTAATGTTTTCCCTTTTGCCAAAATAGAGCAAAATTAAATTTTAATAAGTCAAAGTTTTATATTATCACTTATTAGAGTGCCATTTATGGAGTGTAGCTTTCGGATATTGCATTTAACATAGTTTCATTTTTAAGAAGGCTAATTTCCCTCCCTAAAGTTGTATTGTAAATTACACTATAGATAATTTGTAGATTTTCTTTTTCTCATGGTACTTGGAGATTGAACCCTGGGCCTGGGCTGCATCCCAAGGCCATTAAAAAAGATTTTTTTTTTTCTTGAAACAAGGTCTCGCCACATACGTTACTCAGGCTGCCTCTACCCTCAAACCTGCAATCTTCCTGATGATTACAGGCATGAGCCACTTTGCTTGGCCAATTTATAGATTCTTTATGTATTTGATATATTTTTCTCCTAATTGTCTGCATGTTCCAGGGGGAAGATATTCTAACCTTATAAATACTACATGCTTACAGTTTGCCTTAAAAGAAAAAGAATTAGGTGACTTAGCATGTGAAAGTCTGAGGCAGGAGGATCATAGGTTCCAGGCCACCCTGGGATACATGGTGAGACTGTCTCAAAAACAAAACAAAAACAAAAACCATGCATGGTGTTGAATGCCTGTAATCCTAGCATTTGGGAGGCTGAGGCAGGAGGATTGTGAGTTCAAGACAAGCCTGTGCCTCATAGCAATTTCCAGGTCAGCCTCGGCTATATAGAGATGCTCAAAAACAAAACAAAAACTTAAATGAAAACAACAACAGCAGCAACAATGAAAGCCATTGGGTGATAAGGAACTAGAAGTAAATAGTAAAGTTTGGCTAAATGTGGTTCTGCAAAGATAAAAGTATCTTTAGGTTTAAGGTATTGTGTTTGTTGACATGAGAGTTACAATAATGACACAAACTTGATACCTATATTCCTGGAGCTTGTAAGCTCTTACTTGATTACTATATACATAAGTATAATACAAAACACACAATAGTAAGTACTGTGATATAGGCATCAACAAAGTGTAGTGGCAAATCAACATAGGAGATTAGCCTCTTCCACTTGTAGGATCAGGAAATTCACGTGGAGTAGGTAGGATTTGAGTAAAGCTTAATTTATTGCTTTCATTCATTCTAGACTGTCTTCTGAAGATTGATGTCTATTTCCTTGAGCTCTTTAATTTTCTTACCAATTTGGATAAACATGGCACAAATCCAACAGGGAGGTCCAGATGAAAAAGAAAAGACCACAGCACTGAAAGGTACATGCTTAATTTGCTTTTTCAGGAAATTTTCATTGGGCATAGAGAAGGTGTAGGAATATTTAGGTGACCTTGCATTCATTTCAATTCTAAAATAAGAATAGTGGTACATAGGCTACTTGCAGTTAGTTATATCCTTCACAGCACCTATCACAGTGTTTGAGACATAGTACATACTCAGTAAAAAAAAATTATAGATTATATGATTTTACAGGTATAAGAATTCTTAATACTTTTCTTGTTCAAGGTCATACACTTAATGGTATAACTAATGCTCTAAGTCTTTTGAATCAATATTGGTGCCTTCACCATATTTTTGCTCATTGGAATGTCATATGGGTTAGGATAGTCTGGCTACTCCTGTGTTCTATTTTTATGGCGTTGGCAATGGGAATATTTTATGAGAGACCTTCCGTGTTAACACTTCAGAAAGAGTCTTCCTTAGATGAAGTTAGGGAATCTTGAGTTCTAGATATTTTATGTGTTTTAAATATGCTATCTAATATAGTTTCTCTCCTAAAAGAAGTATCCGTTATTGAGCTGTAAGTTTTCTTCATTATCATTTATTTCAATCTGTGTAATGACTTGCGCTGGACCAAATTAAGTAACCTCCATAAGGCCCCAAAATTGCTTCATTTGATGGAGGAAAAAATGTCTGGGTTTTCTAAATGTTCAAGGACCAACTATCTTTGTTTTGTGCTGCTTTGACAGGATGTATAAGACTAGGTAATTTATAATAAACAGAAATTTATTGCCTCATAATTCTGAGGGCTGAAAAGTATAATATCAATCAAGGCTCCTGACACCTGGCAAGGGCCTTGCTATGTCATCCTGTGGTAAAAGGTAGAAGGGCCATGAGACAAAAGGGGGCCAAACTCACCCTTTTATAATGGCAGTAATCACATGCACACAGGTGGACCTCCTCAAGCCCCAATGACTTCTTAAAGGTCCCACTTATCAGTACTACTTAAAACTAAAACATGAGATCTGGAGTGGACAGATGATATCATAGCACCAGCTGTGTCAGACAATAGAGCTCTTCTTTACTTGGTTCAGTGTAACATCTCTCTGGTTTTTAAGGGTTCTAATATATGCTTTGTAGCAGATGCCCCAGCTGAGTATATACCATTCAGTTATGACTATGATTGCTTCTCTGAGCTATTGGCTATTGTCCTACCCTGATGGTATCAACTGCATAATAAACATGCCTTAAGAATTTCCCATACTACCTTGTTGTAGCTCTTACTATGAAAGTTTCAAGCAGATACAAGATAAAGCAGCCAGTTTTCTGGCTCAACTTATGTCATCTTGACCGTTCTTTGAGAGGTAATTATCAAAGAAATAGCACAACTTCTCTCTGCCTACAAATATGGAAAAAATGACTAAGAGGATTGCTGTCTTTGGGTTTTCTAGACAAAGTATGAAAGATGAAAGTGGCTTGAATTAGTTTGGTAGCAAGGCAATGGTGAAGAATTTATATATTCTGATGTTTTGGAGGAAGAGATGACATAATATGCTGATGTATTTGGATGTAAGGTGTTGGGGGGAACTAAGATAACTGAAGGTTTGGGGATGAAATAGCTTCAAAATGGGTGCCATTAATTAAATTGACAAAATATTTTGGAAAGCAGGTTAGGGGAGGTGCTGGTGGAAAGCAAGAAATAGATTTTGGATATATTAAATTGAAATGCCACTTAAATATCAAAGCAGAGAAGTCAGGTTGGGGGTTTGGGAGAGAGTTTGGGTAGAGACAAAATTTTGGGAAATGATAAGCATAGAAATAATACTTAGAGTCATGGTCCTAATTGAGATCACATGAGCTAGAAAAGAGAAGAGGTCTAAAAATTGAACTCTGAGCACCTTGACTTTTAAAAGCCGGGAAGATGAGGAAGAACCAGTGACAGAGGCTAAACAGAAATTTTTGGTAAGGCTGGGAACAAAGAGTGAGTGAGCGAGAGAGAGAGATCCTGAATGTCAAATGAAAAAAGTGGAAGTATTAAGTTATACGATCATGATGCATCAGACTAGATGAGGACTGCGAATTTACTTTTGGATTTGATAATATAGAGGTATTAATGCCTTTCATAAAGAGCTATTTCAGTGAATTGATGGATATGAAAACCTGATTAGAGACATTTTAGTAGAAAAAGAAAGAGAGGAATTGAAGATAGCTGTAGACAAGTCTGTAGGTTTGGCTGCATGCTTGTATGCTTTGGAGAATGATCCACCACAGACAGACTAATGGAATAATTCAGGAGTGATGACAAAGAATATGTATGAAAATTCCACCTAAATAGATGTGATGGACTTCCTTTTAGCTAGATTTTGTTCATCTTCGATCTTTCTTACTCACGTGAGAAATTTGATATCACAAGTTATGGCTATAATTTATACTCCCACAGTCAGTATATGAGTACAGTGGTATAATGTTGTTAAAGAGTGTAGCTTGACCTTAGATATAGAACTATCTGGACTGAAAGTTAGGGTTTTCCTTTTACCATGGGACAAGTTGCTTAACTTCTGTAAGTATTTTTCTTCACAATGGGAATAATAATGCTTAATACAAGGTTGTACGGATTAATGAAAAAATCAAATTAGAAATACAATTGACCCTTGAGCAACATTGATTTGAACTGCATTGTTCTACTTATATGTTGATTTTTTGAGACTTAAGAGAAATTGAAAATACTTGCAGATAAACTGTGAATCCTAGAAATAATGAAAAATTAAGAAAAATGTATGTCATGATTGCAGAGAATATATGTAGATACTATTTTTGTCCTTTACTATCACAAAATATATACAAATGTATTATAAAAAGTTAAAATTTATCAAAACATGTAAACAAACATGATACATGGCACCAGTTGCAGTTGAGAAAATGTAAATAAATGCAGAGATGTAATATTAAATCATATCTGTATAAAACTGACAGTACTTACTATACTACTGTAAACATTTTTGTACTGTAAGAATTCTGTTATTGCAGTGAGCTCAAGTGCTACAAGTATCTGCTTAAGTGCCATGTGATGATAATCATCTCTGTGTTAGCAGTTATCCTCTAGTAAACTTATGACTACAGAAGTGATCTCTTGTGGGTGTTGAGTATTTTTCTCCATAAATAATACATATAAAACACAAAATATGTGTCATCATTGCTGTCACCAAGCATAGCATTAGTAGTAGGCCCAGCAACCTCACCTCAGCAAGCCTCTTGATATGTTGAATTACATTAATCAATTTTTGTATGTTGAATCAGCCTTGCATCTGTGGAATAAATCCCACTTGGTCATGGTGAACAATCTTCTTAATATGTTGCTGAATTTGGTTTGCCAGAGTTTTGTTGAGAAATTTTGCATCTATGTTCATGAAGGAGATTGGTGTATAATTCTCTATCTTGGATGTCTCCTTGCCTGGTTTAGGTATCAAGGTGATGGTAGCTTCACAGAATAAGTTTGAGAATGCTCCCTCCTTTTCTACTGTTTGAAATAATTTGAGGAAAATTGGTATTAATTCTTCTTTGAAAGTTTGGTTAAATTCTGCAGTGAACCCATCAGGTCCTGGGCTCTTTGTTGTTGGGAGGCTTTTTATTACCTTTTCTATTTCAGCATATGTAATGAGTCTATTTAGGTTGCTTATGTCCTCCAGGGTTAATTTTGGTAAATTGTATGTGTTAATAAATTTATCCATTTCTTTTGCTTTTTTGTATTTTGGGGAATAGAATTTCTCAAAGTATTCCCTGATGATTTTCTGAATTTCTTTGGAACCGGTGGTTTTGATCCATTTTTCATCTCTAATTTTCATGATTTTTACCTTTTCTGTTTTCCTTTTGATGAGGTTGGCTAGCAGAGCATCTGTTTTATTAAACTTTTCAGAGAAACAGCTCTTAGTTTCTTTAATTCTTTGAATTATCTTTCTAGACTCTAATAGAGATATCTCTGCCTTGATCTTGATAATTTCTGTCTGAGTGCTCCTTTTGGAATTGATTTGTTGTTGGCTTTCTAGTGCCTTGAGCTGTGTCATTAAGTCATTTATTTGTTAGGATCTATCCCTAACTTATTGGTGAAGGCACTCAGTGCTATGAATTTCCCTCTTACAGCTGCCTTTGCTGTATCCCATATGTTTTGATAGTATGTGTTTTCATCTTTCATTTGATTGCAGGAATTTTAAAATTTCCACTTTAATTTCTTCAATAACCCATTGATCATTCAGCAGTGTATTATTTAGTATCCATAAATTGGTAAAATTTCTCGTGTTTTTCTTGCTTCTGAGTTCTAGTTTTATTCTGTTGTGTTCTAATAAGGTACAGGGGATGATTTTGACTTTTTTGTATTTGTTGAAGCTATGTTTGCATACTAAAATATAGTCTTTCTTAGAGAAAGTTCCATGTGGTGCTGAGAAGAATGTGTATTGCTCATCAGATGGATGGAGTATTCTGTAGATATCTGTGATTTCCAGTTGGTCTAAGGTGCAAATTAAGCTCCTCGTTACTCTGTTCATTTTTTGTTTTGATAACCTGTCTCTTGGTGAAAGTGGGGTATTGGAGTCTCCCGTGATTATTGTGTTCAGTACAATGTATTCCTTTATTTCCCACAAAGTTTGTGTATTTGGAGAATATATATTAACTAAAGTTGTTGGCTCCTGGTTGATTGTTCATTTTGTTAATATGTAGTGTCCTTTATCTCTTCTAATTAGTTTTGTATTGAAGGTTAATCTATCTGAAATTAGTACTGGGACTCCTGCTTTCTTTTTTGTTTTCCCCCTGCTTGGTATGTATATTGTTTTCCAGCCCTTAATTCTCAACCTATTTCAGTCATTGTGGGTTAGGAGAGTCTCTTGAATGGCACATATCGAGGGTTTATGTTTTTTCATCTAATTGGCCTGTCTGTGTCTCTTAACTGTTGAGTTAAAACTATTTACTCTAACAGTAATTATTGAGAAGTGTTTCTTGTTATGCATTCCGTCAGTACTTGTTACTGGTTTTTGATTCATGTTTATCTTATTTTTTTCTTGATTTCCTCTCATGTTAGTTGTTTATTTCTTTGGTCTTCTATGTGGGGTTGTTTATGTCCCCTCTATGTGGTAGTTGATTGTGGATCCTCTGTAATGCTGGTTTGGTGGTTGCGAATGGTTTGAATGTGGCAATATCATGGAATGTCTTATACTTCTCGTCTGTTGTAAAGATAACTTTGCTGGGTAATGTATTCTTGTTTGGAAGTTGTTCTTTTTCAGAACGTGGATGATATGTTCCTAGGCTTTTCTAGCTTTCAATGTTGATGTGGAGAAGGCCTCGATTATTTTAATGGGTTTGCTTTTGAAAGTCAGTTGGCATTTTTCCCTAGCTGCTTTCAAAACTGCTTCTCTGCTGTCCAAAGTAAACATTCATATAATAATACATCTTTGGGAGGATCTGTTGTGGTCTTCTCTGGATGGGGTTCTAAATGATTAATTTGTATAATTATCTAATTCTTGCATTAGGTTTGGGAAGTTTACACTCAATATTTCTTGGAATAATTTTCCTAATCCTGTTGTATTGCTTTCTGCTCCTTCAGGGACTCCCTACATTTTTAGATTTCACACTTTCATATTTCTTTACTTTCCTTTAACAGCTGCAGGGTCTGTTGTGATAACCCCTCTTTCATGATTACCTGTCTAAAAGACTTAGCAATGGAAATAAATGCTTTTATTTAGCCACATTTGTGTGTTTTTGTATGGCACACTTCTTTCTCTATACCTGAAGAACTTCATTATCATTTTTTATTGTACAGGTTTTCTGGAAATAACTTTTGTTTATTTATTTATTTACTTATTTTATTTTTGTGGTACTGGGGGCTGAACACAAGATCTTATTGTACCACTGCACTGCACCCTTGGCTCCTTTAAATTTTTTTTTTTTTTACCTTGAGACAAGGTCTTACTAAATTGTGCAGGCTACCTCCGGCCTTGAACTATTGATCCTCCTGCCTCTGTCTCCCCAGTTGTTGGGATTACAGGTATGCACCACAAATGCCCAGGTTTCTTGTAGGTTTTATGTGTCTGAAGTCTTTATTTTTCCTTTTGTGAAAGATGCTTTTGCTTGTTATATAATTTCAGATCGATTCACTTTGTTTTTTTCTTTTTGTAGCTGAAAAATGTTACTCCATTGTTTTCTGGTATACATAGCTTCAGAAAAGTATTCAAACATTCTTTGTTTCTTTGTATATAATAGTTGTTCTTTCTTACCTTCTAAGATTTTGTCATTACTTGTTTTCAGACATATTGTTGTGGCATACCTTTGCCTCATTTTCTTGGTGTTTATTTTGCTTCGATTTGTGATATTAAAGTTTGTATCATATTTGGAAAAAAGTCATCCTTTAAATATATATTTTTCCTTTCCAAATTTCCTTTCAATATTTATTATTTTAAATCTTGGAACCCACATAATATTTTAGGTTGGTTGACATTCCTCCTACAACAGGTCAGATGATTCTTTTATTTTTTTAAGTTTTATTTTTCTCTGGTGTCTCAATATTATCTAATTTTGTTATTAGGTCTTAAAGTTCATTATTCTTCTGTAATTTCTGTTACTGTGACTCCATTACAATTCATAAAAAATTTAGGTATTATTTTTTCACATACATTGTTGTTGTTAAGTTTCGTCAAAGTCATATCCAACTGATAGCGACCCTCATAAGGTTTTCATCTTTTCTTTCTTTTTTTTTTTTTTTTCAGTACCGGGGCTGGAACCCAGGGTGTCATGCTTGCATGCTTTGCAAGTGCTGGACAATTGAGCTGCACCCCTTGCCCATTTTTTTTACTTTTTGTGACAGAGTCTCACTAAGTTATGCAGACTGCCTCTAGTCTTGAACTTACGATCCTCCTGCCTCCGCCTCCTGAGCTGCTGGGATTATAGACATTCACCACTGTGCCCAGCTCTGTATAGGGTTTTTAATGGATAATTATTTCAGGATTGTCTCCGGAGTGGATTGCCACATCGTTCTCCCATTTCTGTGGTGCTGAGAATCGAACTCGGGACCTCAAAGACTGCAGAGCTATGCTCTACCAACTGAGCTAAATCCCAGCCTTTTTCATATTTTGAAGCTTTAAATAGGTCTTCCATCTCCCAGTTGAATATATTCATATTTTTCCATACTTTTAGATATAAACATCATATTGAAATTGATGTTTAACATCCTTTCATGTTAACTCTTTCATCTTTATCATTCCTGGATGACTGATTGATTTTTCCTCTTGCTCATGGATCATAATTTCCTGCCTCAGTGCATACCTGGCAATTTTGCATGAATACCAGATATTGTAAATTTTACATAATAGAGGACTGGATTTTGTTATATTCTTTTAAAGAATAAGTTGGAGCTTGATTTTTTTTTTTTTTTTTTTTGGTATT